>QZGG01001348.1:0-68671 GCA_006409495.1 Sedum album | reverse complement strand
GATAGGGTTAGGATTTCATTCTCTGAATTGGATAGCACAGTCCCATCGTTTTAGGGGAGATGATTAGGTCGTGGCTGTGTGGTGGGCTCCAATCCAATGAAAGCGAACCCCACCCTCCTGCAAGCCACAAAAACTGATCCCATTGAGAGGGAGCAACAAATAGAGTTCCTTCTGCGTTCATCCAATAGTTTTCAAGGAAGACCACATGAATGCTTTTAAACTTTCAAAACACACCACCAATTTATAACTTTAAATAGTCTTGTGTTTCTTTCTTCTCAAATTTCCCATTTATAGATCATAAATACAAACGAGTCAACATTTCAAACTCGTGACTAATTTCAATACCAGGGAAAGGAGAGCTACTGTATAAGTTAGTTAGGTTTAACTGTGTAACAGATAAAGCAGTTTTACTTGAACGTATTAAATTGAAGAGTAATGCTCTTTTGAGACCCCTATTAAGGGGTGAGACCTTGAGACCCCAATCATGGCCGTTGGTTGGGTTTCTTTTTGGGGTCCAGATTGTGCCACGTGGAGGTGTGAGAAATTTGAAATCAGAGGTGAGAGAAATTGTTGCTTTTGTTCTCTCACCTCCACGTGGCACAATCCGGACCCCAAAAGCAAACCCAATCAACGGCCATGATTGGGGTCTCAGGGTCTCACCCAACAGTAAGGGTCTCAAAAGAGCATTACTCTTAAATTGAATACTATAAATATAATAAAGAGATGGGAATAATGGTAGAATAGAAATAAATATTTATGATACTTTTTTGAAAAAATTGTATTTGGGATGCCCAAAAATTAAACTCATATTACTGGGTGGAGAGATTACCTGCTAACGCCATAAACGTGCAAAAGTTCAGACTCACACATAAAAATAGATCATTTAACAATAAATAATTTCTCACATACCAGTTAGAAAAAGAATAGATCTCTATACTGAAAATTACTCCATGATATTTTGGATAAAGTAACAGTACTAATATTCAACTTTGTTTTCTCCATGATTTTGGATAAAGAATGAACCATAAATGATTCACACAACGGAGTTGCTATTGATGGCATGAAAAATCTCAGAAGGCTGAGACAAAAAAGGTGGCGGCTTTGCATATAATTCCAAGTAGCATCTTCTCTGTAGACCCACAACATTATATTCCATATTTTAAATATACAACATTATAGTTTTCAGTGGGTAGAGAAGATAACATGGTGAGTGTTGTTATTGTATCTGTTGCCGACATCCAAAACCTGTTATACGCAGCGTTTCAACTCTCAAGCTTACAAAATGCACAGACAATTACCTAAGACTTAGTGAAATAATCAGCAGGGTAAAAAAGTCATGCAACTGCACGGCTTTGATATTCTTATTCAGATGAGTTGTTTTTGAACAAGTGGATTAGTGTTATAAAAGTCTATGGTGCTGGTGCGTACATGTGGGATCATGCAAGGGACCTACAAAAATAAAGCATCGGTCCCAATCCAAAATCGACCTAAACAAGCCATGTCAATAACTGGCTATATTTGGAGCAACATGTTTTTTTCTTTAGAATTTTGTTGTTAGTGGCTTGTAAGATTTTAAGCGACGTTATCTGGTGGATCCCACTTGTTGATATTTTTATCATGTCAACAATCTGTCATAATATGCAACCACGCCACCTGGAAACAAAACATACTGATGATTAATTCATCAAATAATTATGTTTTTGAATCATGATTATTTTTGTTGCGAATTTAATAAGCATGTTGCACGTATGATCAATCAGCAATTAGGGTTCACATATAATGTCCAGGATTCAAATGAAGATTGAACTTAGATGGTTGCAAACTACTACTATTGAATACTAATATTTGCCCTAATGTTCAGTCGTGATTAATTCAATAACGTGTTTTGCAGTACCTGATGACTGATATAGAAGGACCAGAGCAGTCGTGTCTGGACTTGCAAGCTGGAAACATATGATTAGATAATTTAATGGTTGACAGGAACATTCAGCTGATGAGGAAGGTATATATCAAGTGGTCTTGTGGTGCTGGTCGCTTGAACTCAAATGTTGCAACAGCTTTGGATTGAGATGGAATTCCAAGGGAAAGTGAGGGCCATGTTGTTTTTCCCTTTCTTCAATTATTGGCATGGACAATAATAAGTACTGTATAGCCCCAATAGGGGTGGCCAAGCGGCGTGGGTAGGGATTGACACAGGCAAGGTCCTGGGTTCAATTCCTGCTAAACACGTTAAGGAACAAAAAATATCCCGTTGCTTTTCACCTGGTTGTGGGTCTGTGCGGGCAAGGCCCCCAACCATTAAGGCTTCGGCCTTTTTAAAAAAAATAATAAGTACTGTATATTCAGACGGGCTTAGTGAAAATGTTTGCTTCTGTTTTGGGGACTTCGAGGTGGATCCATGATTTGATACTTTATTGGAGTAGTCATCAATTATCAGTAGTTTGTATATGGACTGGAATGTGGAAATCAGTAACAAAAACGATCAGTTTATGGTTCAAATTGTGTTGCATATTCCCTATGTACTAGTATAAATGACATTCAAACTAAAGGAGAGGTTTCAAACAAAACAGTAGTATAATTCATCTGGGCATGGGATGGTATTACAAGGCTCCTCCACTTGGGGACTTGGAGGAGACGTACTAAGCTTTTTGTACAAGGATGAATAAGAATACCTTTGATCCAGGTCAATTCACATGAATTTAAGAGCAGTCAGTGTGACAGCTGGTACCTGAGACGCCCAGTCTGTGAATATTCCATCAGAACAAAACTGAAGCTAAAAAACCTTCAATGATCTACTAGTGTTGTTATCACGCCATTGTATTTGCAGGGAACCCTTTGGCATGCTGGCTTTCCATTTCCATAAGCATAAGAGACTTCTGTCTTTGATATCTATTTCTTTTAGCTGCAAGCGCTGGACAAGATTAAAAGGAAATACATGATTAGTGCAAGTTATATCACAGAGCAAGAACATCACAAAATTATATAAACAGACAAGAAAGTAAAACATTTAGAACAAAAAGGCTGACATTCAGCTGTCATGAATTAGAAAGCAGCCAGTATAGATTATGCAGCCATTTATCATCAAAAGCTCAAATAAGAAACTCATATTGAGAAATTGTCGGATTTTAAATAGGAAACAACCTGCTTAGGAGTTAGGACCTACATAAAACCGTCCTACAGGAAGTACACAGTAGATAACATTTTCAAGCATATTTAAACTATTATGTTGTCCAGTTGAAATACATTTGATAGTCATATCAATTGAGATTATGCAATAGAACTTACACATTAGCTCACTAGGTAGACCCAGACCAAAGTCATAGTCATTTCTTCCTCTTCTAATGCAAAGGAAGTATACCAGCAATGCCAAACATACGACGACTACACATGCTATTGCAATACCAATTTTCCCTGCAATGGATAGGCCATGACGATCCCAGAACATAGGACAAACTGGCAAAGAAGGAGCACCACACAGCCCTTTGTTTCCAGTAAGACTGTTCAGAGAAAGAATGTCAGTTAATGTTGTATAAACCATGGTCGATTTGAACATCATAAAAAGCATGTTCACTTAAGTAATTATGACTTATGAGAGGTCCCAAAAGAAGAACTCATGTGACAAACGAAAAATATCTAGCAAGGGTTCGAATTTTTATGCATATAAATCAAGAACCATCGTGTTGCACAGCAAAATGGCCAGAAATATGTCTAAACATAGACTGGTGGCCAAATGCAGATATTGTTCCTTGAGCAACTTCATGCCAGGAGACGCATATGTATGTAATGGCCAGCAAGACTACTACATAGGCAGCGGCTAAAATTGTAACAAGTAACCAAAGCAAGCCCTTACTCTTTTGAAATAGTTGTGAAATGATACTAATACAATTTAATTCCAATCAATTTTCATAAGAAAATGACGGTTTTCCACATAAGAAATGGACCAAGTATGAAATTGTTAGAACAATATAGCAAAATCAATAAACTGAATAGTGTACCACTTACTCGATAGTTCCTCCACGGACGCCAATTGAGTAGAGCTGCTCAGGTACACTTCCCTCTAATAAGTTACCATTCAACAACCTATGAAAAAAGTGAAAATAAACAAATCAGGGACAAAGCAAATCAGCAATAGAAGTTCTCAAACTCATATACCAAAAGAAAGAACATAAAGTTCGGAACGATATAACCTATTCACATGAGTTTATGTATTAGTTGCCGCTACAGGTTTTGTGAAGAAAAATAATTGAGATGCTGATTTAGAATTCTAGAGCAACATTTGAGAGTGCTTCTGTGTTAGAACAAAAACCTATCCGGATATAACTTTTAACAATTAGAATAAAAACGAGTGTCTATTCATCCATGGCCAGGAATCTAATAGACAATAACATCACATTGAGTTTCGAAATCTCTAATAATTAAACTTGATCTCAATGTCAGTACAGCTTATGTAAGGCAGAACCATGTTTTTCCAATTAACTCTTAGTTTTACTAATGATAAATACTTGATATACTGAATAAAAGTGCCAATGTCACTTTGGAAAGGAAGTGGAAATGCCTCAAATCTACCTATCCATTCAGAGTGTTTTTTCGTAAATCAAATTAAAAGTACAAGATGATCATACAAAGTTCAATATGGTTACAATTTAGAACTTACACCAATTGTAGGCTATCAGAGTATAAACTTTCTGGAATAAGCCCTGTGAGCCGATTGTTTGACAGATCCCTGTAATTCGAGAGAGAGGGCTGTTATTAAACGTATGAACTAAGAAAATAAATTAGTAAATTTACGCAATCTTATGTCTTGACATGTACCAATTGACACCTTTACATACTATGCTCTGAGTTATTTGCTATTGCACAGGGGTCAAGACTTGACCGTCAAGTTCAAACTATACAGGTCACAAGAGGACATGTATTATGATTGGAATGTAACAAAAAACTATAAGATACTTACAGTCTGGTAAATGACTTATGACCCATCCCTTGTGGTATACCACCTTCCAACGAATTGAAGCTCAAGTTCCTACAAAATGAAGGTCCACTCAACAAATTAGATACCATGGATTTAGAGAAAAGTAGTGTCACAATTAGTCAGAAAATGAGTAACATTACCACCATCCTAAAGAGAAGCTATCAACGGGTCTTAGTACGACCACGAGCAGGGTAACTACAACAATCATATTAACTCCTGACAGGACATGCTGCATTTACTAGTTGCTAATTTATAGACTATTGCAATTAGAGGAGATTTGATGTATAACAAAGCTCAATAGAAAACCAAGGATTGGTGCCAGTTGAACCTGAGAACTATGCTCAGTGGAATCTGAACAAGTGCTACAAGCAGGTCTCGAAAACATCTCATGTTTCATGCTAGTTGGAATTAAGAAACAAACTCAAGACTGGTCACAGTTGTCAACGTATACAGCAAGACACGTGTAAGGAGTTGTTGATAGTTGATACTTACAGGCTTACCAAGTTTGTCAAGAGACTAATCTGGTCACTGATGAATCCTTTTAGCCCTTGACTACCAAGATCTCTGGAACAGAAACAGATTCAGTTTTAAACCCATGCTTGTAAAAAAGATATAAACTAATAATGTATTCTAAACAAAGAAGGTACCGTAACATGTTGCCTTACATTTGATCTATCACGAGGAAAGAAGTATTCTTTTCAGCACGGCAGGTAATACCCTCCCAAGCATCCCAGGTTGTAGGAGCACATGGATCACCATTCCATCCCATTCTATCAGGTATTCGGAGTGATTCTTTAAGTGCTCTCATTGCATTAACTGGAATATGGAGGCAAAAGTAAAGCATGCCAACATATATTAGTTATTAACACATCCAAAACTAAAATAAAAATGTTGCAATGTGCATTTTCAATAAAATCTCCAATCAAGCCACACATCATACAAAAACATAATTTTTATCTGTTCAACAATTAAATGAATAAAATCTCTAACCTTGTTCAGGTCGTGTTGAGAAGTCTGCAGGAACAAGGGCATAATTCTCAAGTCCACAAATTATAGGCTTGCCAACGATAGGAATAAGTGTCACACTCAGAAAACTGGTACTCAGATTCTTTACGACATAATTAAAATCAAACGCAGTAAAGCCCCCAACTTCTTTGTAAATATCAACTGTACGCACAGTCTTACCATTGATGGACACATTAAACACTCTCTTCTCAGCCCCATTTACACTTGGATCTAACTCAGCAAAGTGAAACCAAACCAAGTAATCCATTTTCGCATCCACATCCAAGCGATACTCCAATACTCCATCACCCATCAACGTCACAGCCTCCTGATAGAGCTTCATTGGAAAATAATTTGGAGACTGGTCTGCATTCTTCACAGTATTCAAAGCTGACAACCCCTTAAACTCTCCAGACCTTGATGATCGATAAACCCTATCAGTCTGCCATGTTCTACTAAATTTATCACTGTCATTGCTAAATCCTGCCCCATTGTTTTGAACCACAAGAAAATCTCCCGTAATTTACAAGAATCAACGAATCACCTAATGTCTCGACATCATAACTCAACTGATCAACCTGCACAACCTCAAGTGACCCAATCACTGGAGGATCCGTTGCTATACTGTAAAAGCATACATCAGCTTCACCATCTTTCACAAATGCAAACAAATCAGAATAAGCACCATTCATCGAAGTAACCTCATCCCAAGGAGATCTCCAGCTAAAGGCCAATGTCCCCTCAACCGAAACATCAAAGCTTGGAGGATGCAATTTGCCATCATAATTATCATAAACAGTAAACGTCCTGAACAAATACCGACCATAAGGCAGCGAAGGTATAATGTAGCAGTTTTTCTTACCGGAGGAAACCGGGAAGAATCTGAGCGTCTTCTCGTGCAACGAACTGAACAGAAGCGGCTCGGAGACCATCGAAGTGTATCCGGATGTGAAGTAGCGGTCAGCGAGCCATGTGGTGCCGTGGGCGTCTGTAGAATTGACGTGTGCGCCGCAGTCGATATGCAACGACACCGCTTCTGCAAAATTATACAAATCAGTTCTCAGATCGAGGTCGGAAAAAAGAGGTGGATGAACGGACTTAGACTTACCGGCGGGTGGAGAAGGCGGCGGAGGTCCGGCGAGGAGGAGCGGTAGAGCGATTAGGATGAAGAGGACGGCAAAGACTACGTTGGACATTTGGTGGAGAGTGTGATTGGCATAGACGAACGGCGTTGACCTCGTTGACTTGGACGAATGAGAGATTTGAGACGTCGTGGATGGAATGAGAATGTGTTTGAATTTTTGGAAGTGAAAAGATTTGCAGAGGCCGAGATCAGCGGAGACAGATTGAATGATGTGTGAACCGGACAATGCTAAAATGCGCTTTGGTTCGAACTCGAGCTAATCATTGACAGTAAATGATTCATTTATATAAAAAAATTGTTGAACAAAATGATTTGCCTCTAAACTCGAGCTAACCTCGGTTTAGATTTGGCTGGACCGAAGCTATATTGCGCCGGTTCGGTACGGTCCACGTTGTGGGGTGGGGACGATGGAGTTGGAAAGTAGATGAGCTGAACCGAAAATGACGTAAATGGAGGGATTCAATGGCGATTAAATAATAAATAATTTGGCGATTTGCAATTACTAAATTATACTCAGGCATTTACATTATGAATAATTAACAGTTGTAATAGATATAATTAATATCAAATCAGATGCTTTAACATTCTTAAGTACTGGATTGTTTGCCATGTATGAATACTTAGTATGTTGTGTCGGAATGTCTTGCAAGTAGTTTTTGGTCAAATATATATTCTCCGCCAAATCATGTCCGTGACTCGCGGTGCATTTCGGCAGTGGGCCTTGTTTAATATATTCGTCAAGAAAATTAGGCGTTTTGTGTTTTGGCAAGTTGTCGTTTTATGTATCTGCATCATTGCACGTAAATGGAGATGTTAGTACATGTTAGCAACTAGTTAGAGTAGTTTGAGGTGTGCACGACCGAATTTTGGCGATCCGCGTATTCAGTATTTTTTACTGAATGACTTTAAACCATGATAATGCGAGCAGCAATATTTCGCATGTGTATGTCTTCTTTAATTCAAAAACTATTAAACCTCGTTCTACAAAGTTTCCATACGTGAAACAAGGCTATACCAAACCAGGCTCATTGATCTTAAACCCTGAATAAAAGCACACTGAGCTCAGGCCCGCCACTACCTTCGGGACTAACCATGTAAAACGCCTCTGAATGCCTTGAACCAACAACCCTCTCAAACTTAGCCCTCATATACATAACGTCTCCTTCTCCCTCTTCTCCTTCAGGCAGAACTCCCGCTCCTGCCGTCATCATATCCACCGCCTTTAGCACTCTCCACTCCTCCGCGGCACAATCCCTTCTCACAGCATACCCACATTTCTTCCCATTGCAATAGCTCCGCCAAACTGGCTCCATTAGGAGCTTCTTGTCATCTGATTTCCTTGATCCTTTTCTTGTCACACTCTAACAAAATACGCACCACCCCGGATGCAAGTTCTTTCACTAGTGAACTTGTTGTGGTGGGTAACTCAATGATAAAGGCGGGGATGGACTTGGGGTCTTCTTGGATTGCAAAGTTGATGTGGCCTTTACGAGATCCGAAGAGCGTTCCAATAACTTTTTTGCCTAAATGAGTGTTGGATTTTGGCTTGGTGAAGATTGTCATAGCTGAACGTATCTTGGAAACAGCTGTTGTTGGGTGCTTGTGGTGATTATAAACAATGGCTGCACCTGTTTGAACGGGCAAGGCTGGGAAAGTAAGGGTTAGGGTTTGGTCATCATCCTCCACGGTTGGAAAGGTTTCGGAGTGGTGCTTGCGGAGGTTGAAGTAGCGGCGGGATAGGGAGGTTGAGGACTCGTGGTGGGATCGAGCCATGGCTGTAAGCATGTATGAAATGGATGCAACTAAGCCAACAAGGAGTGATGAAAGCTTGTTGATAGGTGGAGTGAGATGGAGGTGGTTTTGAAAACGGGATGAGGTTGATATATATGTCTGATGAATGATGATGTATCTGTAGGGTACTTCATGATGTGGGGTAGAGTATCTTTAAGATGTATATGGAAGGTGAGCTGAATTACCTAACAATTTCATGCATGTTTTTTGACTAACCCCTAAACGACACCGTATTAGTGAGATATGATACTAGCCCTACTCTTTTAGTCTGCTTTATGAGCAGAGAACAAATACTTAAATCCATTTTAGTACAGCAAAAACAAATAATATGATGACCTTATCAATTATTTAATTATACATGTGCAAATTACTCCCTTTCAAATTCCATAATAAAAATTGTAGAGCACTTAATGAAATAATTGGCATGAATCGATTGTATATATGCATTGCAACATTCTTATGACCCTCAGCTTTATCCAAGATTTGCGTATTTGAGAGATTTTTAAGCTAATGCTTATTTATACAAAACATGTTACAAAGTGTTCTTATTTTATTTTAACATATTTATCAAAAAATCAAAATAAAGGGATTAAGATGGCCACAAGCTCAAGGGAGTCGTTCAAAGAGTCAAAACGGGTTGAATTTAGGGCACTGAATTGGCTAACAATGACTACTGAGTTGAGATAAAATACAAAGACATATTGGTAAGACATATTAGAACAATGGAGCAGACAGATAAAATTGTGAATATAATTTGAAGGTGGCGGATCACCTAACATGATCAAAAAGTGATAATGTTTAGTAGGTTTCATGAATGTTGACATTTTCATGGCAGTTTTATTAGATTAACCACAAGTCGTTAATGTTTGAGAGTTAGTGGATCAATAAATAACTTCCAAACCCTAAAATATTCCCTCGTATTTGTATTGGCGGTTTGCTGGGTATTGAAAACAATGGAACTTTTGAACCATGACAACATGTCAATATATGCTGATGTAATTGCCAGTGAGACGAAGACAAGAAAGTTATATTCTTAAATAATAGAGTTTAGAAATGTGCACATAGAGGGAGTCCTGCTCTGTTATCAGGTTCTTAATGAGTCCAACATATCATACAACTATGATTTTGGGCTTCTGTTCGGGCTCCAAATCTTGAGTCATTTCTTGACACAGATGCAGGCCTTAGTGTCTTTTTTCAACTTTAACATGATTCATATATTCTGATTTCTGCACAGACCACCACGGCACCACCCACCACTTAATGATGACTATCATATCCTCGAGTGCACTTATGCCCTGTATTAAGTTCCACACACCCTCAGGTGTCAAACACATGGACACCTTCAAACAGACCCTATCAACTCATCAACACTTGTAAGTAAATCTAAAGTGAAGGAATCATTATAAAGATACTTCAACACACATGGCAACTATCTATTTACCAGAACAAGTGCATGAAATGAAAAGACACTTGTGCACTTTATCGATCACATCCATCTCTATTCTAAAATAAACCCATTTCATTACATGAGACTTGGAGATGAGCTATACGACCAAGTTTTCAAAGTCAGGATTGACTTCATGAAAGAGTTGAAAAACTTGAAATAAAAAAAGGGTAAGCACTTTCTGGTTCTGAAAATGAAGGATGTTGTCTAGAGGTCATTGGAGGGACAAATGGTTATGCACTTTCTTCAAGTGAAAATGAGACATGTAGGTTGTTGTCTTTGAGTGAAAGATACGCACACATAGCTAGAAAAACACCCGTCGGTGGGTTGTTAAGCCAACACATGAGATGAATAGTTATTGACACCAAACACATACACCGAGCTACTTTATATGCCTTATTGAAGAATGTACACTTGTATGCAAGTGCTGAAATTATAAACACGAGCTCTTTGGGTCATGATTACATATCTGATTTGCACACTGTTTAAGATTATGAGGATATATTTTTTGCTGTTATGTTATTGTTATTGTGGGGACCTCAAGTTGAGGTTTCCTGTGGTATGTAGTAGAGTGACACATGACATATGTGACTCCACTTTTCGGTTTTATTTTAAATTAGCACTATCAATCTTGAAAAGACAAGCTTATAATCGTTTGTAATATGTTCAGTAGATTTGATCATCACATGCATGGGAGCGATTCCTTGAAGAAATTCTCTTAGTCAACTCCCACATAGTGTTTTTAATCAACTGTTTTGGACGTTTGAGCATGTCAACATATATTCATAAAATTAGGCCGAAAGCAGATTTAGAAAGTCATGTTGTCAAAAAATGCAGCCGTGTCCTTTAAGTGCATGTTTTTAGGCCACAAATGCTATACAAGATTACTGCTTAACCTTGTAAATAACAAAATAAAAAAAGGAAAAACTAATATTAGTTTTTTGGAATGAACTTTTTGATATTCAATTTATTATTGATTTATTTCCCAAATGAAGTTGTTGATGCTAGTAGAATGGACGGAGTAATAAAGTTTATTTAAATTAGTTTCAGTATAATGTGGAGAAGCACATTTTAAAATTAAACTCCAAACTGATAAATTTTGTGAATCATGTGGATGTTCTTATCAGATATCTCTACAATGCCATTTTGACGGATTTGAATCTGATGCAGCGAACATTCCTACGAATTATAAATAAAGTAGTGTAAATGACATAGTTTTAACTCACTATACACAATCTCATTTTCATTTGGACACTCGTAATCCACTCTCAAAAGATTAGAGTTGTGGAATATAACGTGACGATCCTAGTGTATAATCCTATGTGTATATATCTATCTATTTATAGATGATAAATTGAAATTGTTGATGTTGAGAGCGTATTATGCATACATAAGAGTAAATTATTGATGTCAATGGTGCATAAAGATAAGAAGTGGCTAACTAGGTTGAGTGGTGTCGGGCTCTTTATAAGGCTCAACCTAACATCATTATCACACATGGTGTCGTATTAACATGAAAATGTGCAATATGTCTGGGGCCATAATGACTAATGAAAGATCAATGAAGGCTTAGTTCAACAAACATTGTTCTCATTTAACTGTTGATAAACTTGAAACATTGTTCTTATGTACAAATCTTAGATTTTACCACACGCAACATGACCCCACCATAATACATCCACAGTATCAAAATCATCTAGCTTGAGCTACCGCGTGCATGAATGAGCGTGCCTAATTTAGCTAGCAAGTTCATGCATGAAGAATGAGTGCTCTAAATAGATCGCTTAGTTAATCCAAATTTATGAACGTATCTACAGCGCATGCACTGATTGAAATCGTAGCTTCAACTTTGCTCTGTTTGAAAAATCAATGGCAGATCACAAGGAACATCAGACCTCATACTCAAAAAGTAAAATGAAAAGATTCATGCTGACTTTGCTTCAACTTTTCCAATTTGCAACTAAGTTCTCCTTTATACGGAGATTTAATGTAATTTGCAAATAACTAAAATTATTGATACGATGAAGAGTCTCTACATGTCAAGAAATAATGTGCATATTATTAAACTAAAAATATAAAATTACTTCAATATTCCACCAGCTTCTTCTTCTTCTTATTATTATTAAGTATTGATATATTTTTCATTATTTTTCGTAAATCACATAATATTTTTGGAAATGAAAAGAAAGGATACAGCTGTGTTAGTGTTGTATACGTAAGATGTAGTTTTATAAACTGTGTATTCAAATAATTGATTGTTAGATGATTAAAAGTGATGTAATTATTCGTACGTGTAATAAACGCCAATTAAATTAGCAACATTTGATGTTTAAGTTCACACAAAAAAATGCACATGAGATACAAGACAAAATTGTAATTTAATGGTACTAAATAAATGTCACACTTTTAATTAACAAACTACATCGTTTCCAACACTACAGGGGATTTTAAAAATCAAATCACATCGTTGCCAACCCTAAAGAGGATATGATCATGATGTTAATTAAGACTACCACAAATTCAAATGTACTCCGTATAAATTTGCAACAAAAGTGAATAGTCTCAACGCAAATTCATGAAAATGGGACCCGAATGGGTGGAATTGAATTAGCAATTGACACGTAAAAGTCACCAACCAGCCTTTTTAGGTATCGTTTGTCCCACATAATTGTCCTACTCCTATTTAGCTTTGATTAAAGAGACGATAATAAGTGTTGCAATTGTTTATAAACACTATTTATAATCATTATCTTGAATCTCCCGAAAGCCTCAGTTGAACTGTGTTTTCAACGGTACTATTACTATTAAAACCTACTTTTGATAGAAATTCTGCACTGAATTTCAATTAGTTTCCTCCAGTTTTTTATAAGGATTGATTATGAATATTTATTACTATAATACAGTTTTATTAAGAATTAAATTTTCATTTGTATTTTATTGGAATATTGATCATGGAGAGTCATAAGATACTGATTACTACCATTGCGAAAGTTTTTGCTTTGAATGCATTTGTTCCTATAGCATATTTCTAGTGTCAATTTTGGTTCAAACATTCAATGCCACATGTCCTGGACCTTACATATATGAATCACGCTAATCATCACGCCACAAATTATT
Source organism: Sedum album (assembly GCA_006409495.1). Lineage (NCBI taxonomy): Eukaryota > Viridiplantae > Streptophyta > Magnoliopsida > Saxifragales > Crassulaceae > Sedum > Sedum album. The sequence continues at coordinate 55,198 of QZGG01001348.1, read as the reverse complement.
CAGTTATATTAATAGGATTATTAATAAATTAACACTTGTAAACTAAAGTACTTTAAAAATCATAAAAAGATTAAAGGAATCCTATCTTCTGTGCCCCCTTTTTGTCTCCACTATTTGAACAAATGAATCCAACCTTCTTTACTTTTAACGTTTATCTATTTAAAACTGGTTTCAAATAAATGAAAAACCCCCTTCATAAGTCCTGTAAAATCGTTACTTCTAACTTTTTTACATGTAAAATTATTAAGAGATTATTTTGAATAAAATACATAAATAAATTACAATGCTCAGAAATTAATATGGAACCGTGGAAGTGAATTTCAACAAGCAATGTTATTCACAATACTTTTCTAAATTGCACTACAACCCTACACGTGTGACCAACACCACATGCTAAACCTAAAACGAAAACGATACCATACCCTGTCGTACCATGCCATACGTCTCTTACACCACATCACACTCTCTATATATATGCTCATCAACTTCCTGTGCTTTAATTTACTTTCATACAACTTTTCTATCACATAAAGTTCACATTGCTTAGCTCTTGTGTTATATGACATGGATCATACACTCATTATCCAAGTCTTAGTTTAGTTTCTCTCTAACTTTCCGATTCTCTTGACGGAAAATGATGCCACCAGAGCAAGAACCAACAACCGTTTCTCGTAACTCTATGCCTGGAAAGACATCTGGATCAAATCGTACCGAGAATACTCTCTCGGTACGTTTAGAACCGACCGGATCAACTGGACTAATCCGGCCGTGTTCTGGTGATCTAGCGTTACGAATTCCAGAGCCTAGCCTAGAATCAGCTGCCCCGGCTCGGGCCCCGGTTGTTCCTCAATCTCTACGTCCCATTACGCTTAAGGTTAGTCAATTGTTTTCAGTTTGATTCATTTAAATTATTGAAATTGTTTCACACTTTCAATTTTATTAAATATACAACAGTTCGATGACGTCACGTATTCAATCACGGTTCGAGCCGGCAGAGAATCACGTTTCAGAAACACCGAACCGAAGATGAACCGAACAGTATTAAATGGGGTGAGTGGAGTGGTCCGACCGGGCGAGTTACTGGCCATGTTGGGCCCATCTGGTAGCGGAAAGACTACACTCCTCACTGCTCTGGCTGGCCGTTCTACTGGAAAAATTTCCGGCTCAATAACATACAACGGCCGGCCATTCTGCAACGTGATGAAACGTAAGATGGGTTTTGTAACCCAAGATGACGTGTTATATCCTCATTTGACCGTATTCGAGACGCTAATATACACTGCTCTGTTACGACTACCGAGCCAGTTGACTCGAGCGGAGAAAGCAGAGCAGGTGGACATGGTGGTGGCAGAGCTAGGATTACAACGTTGTCGGAACAACGTTGTTGGTGGTCCAATGTTTAGAGGGGTTTCAGGTGGTGAAAGGAAACGGGTTAGTATTGGTCAAGAAATGTTGGTCAACCCGAGTGTTTTATTTCTCGATGAACCGACGTCTGGGCTTGATTCGACCACGGCTCAACGAATTGTGGCTACACTTAAAGGATTGGCACTTGGTGGTCGGACCGTTGTTACAACAATTCATCAACCATCGAGCCGATTATTTACGATGTTTGATAAAGTAATGGTTCTTTGTGACGGTTCACCGGTTTATTTTGGGAAGGCTGGTCGGGTCATGGAGTACTTTGGTTCAATTGGGTATAATCCTGGGTTCGATTTCGTCAACCCGGCTGATTTTCTACTTGATCTTGCCAATGGTACGATTTGTGATCTCCTTTTTTACTCTTTCAGTTTCATACATGCTCATTTTAGTGGTACATACGAACATAATCAGAAGTTACGTATCGTAATTTTTACTATGGGGATTTACTGGGTTGGTTCGATAGCGGTTCAATTTGATTGTGGTTGGAGTAATAATGATGCACACAAGCCAGCTCTAGCAAAGCGTTTATGAACTTTATATGAATGCATATGCTTGGAGTTCTTTTGTGATAAAATCACACGTTACTTAACGTTGCTTTTTGCATAATATGGTTGCAGGGATACCCCCGGGACCGAGTCAGGATGACACGTTGTTTGTTCGAGTTGAGAATCATGAGGAACAAAGTGCAACAAAGCAACATCTGATATCTGCCTACAAAAAGAACATATACCCTTTACTAAAGTCCGAGATTCATTCAAATGATGTAGAGGATCCAACTCGGTTTACACCAAAAACTAGGGCTAATAATAATAATGGTGAGTAACTTAGTTTGGAAATCAATATTTATATTCATTACGTGGTGATTGATACTAATCAAAGTATGTATTGTGTATAGATAGTGAAAGAAAATGGACTACTAGCTGGTGGGTGCAATTCAAGGTTCTTGCTGAGAGAGGCCTTAGAGAGAGAAGACATGAATCTTACTCGGGGTTGAGGATTTTCCAAGTCATGTCTGTTTCGATCCTTTCAGGACTTTTGTGGTGGCACTCGAGTCCTTCTCATGTTCAAGATCAGGTATGAACTTCGCATGAATACACTCAGACTATATGGTACTAGGGCTTTCATTGGCATTTAGGGTTCTGATCATATTCTCATTTTGGACATCCTCTTAGGTTGGACTGCTGTTCTTTTTCTCTATATTCTGGGGCTTCTTCCCTCTCTTCAACGCCATCTTTGCCTTCCCTTCTGAAGCAACTGATGCTAAGAAAAGAGAGTGCTTCAGGCATGTACCGTCTCTCATCTTACTACTTCGCTAGAACAGCTTGCGATATGCCTATGGAACTAGTCCTCCCAACAGCCTACGTAACTGTGACATACTGGATGGGAGGTCTCAAACCATCCTTGATAACATACCTCTTCACGCTCCTCACACTTCTCTTCAACGTTCTTGTTTCGCAAGGCTTAGGTCTAGCACTCGGGGCCATCCTAAGGACGTCAAACAAGCCACAATGCTCGCATCAGTTACAATGCTCGTCTTCTTACTAGCTGGAGGGTATTACATTCAGCACATACCACCTTTCATATCGTGGCTGAAGTATATCTCCTTCAGCCATTATTGTTACAAGCTTCTTGTAGGAGTGCAATATTCGAAAACGGAAATGTATGAGTGTGGATCTGGATCTTATTGCAGGATCATGGATTATCCTGCAATCAAGAGTTTGGAATTGGGTCAACTAGAGTGGGATGCTGCTGCATTGTTTGCTATGTTGATTGGGTATAGGCTCTTAGCTTATGTGGCTTTAAGAGTTAGACAGAGAAAGCCACGTTAGGGTCCACTTCATGAGGGTAAATTGGTCAACATGGTCTTTCTATGAGTACGGTGAGGACTACTGGGAAGCTGGAAATATAGAAATCAGAGTAGATGTATGGCCCTACTGCTAAAAGAATGTAACCTTAACTACTACTGCATCCTCTTTAAGTGTTGAAAGGAAGCATTCCTGTACTAATGTTTAAAGGAAGCTAGCAACATTTTGCATAGTCATATAGAAAAGAGATCAGATTCTGCTGAAACGTTACTAGGAGTGTTATTATAAATTAGCATTGTTGATATTTAATGCAATCCTTGTTTCAAAGCTGAGTGTTATAACCAATCCACCATTTTATTGATGCAATATGAGACAACATTAAGTTTTTTGAAATATGAAACTATACCCTTAACTGTTCTTTTGAAACAGTGATAGAACTTGAAATTTTCATTATTTCGAATGGCAGGAAAGATAGGTGGATTATGTGAGCAGTATGACGATCAATCGGTCATTTGTTATGGGGTATACCACGAATCTGGTTGCGGTTACCGCTACCGCCAGAGAATGAAATGCTCCGAGTACCTTCAAGACCTGCCAACATTCGGTCCCGATAACCTGCTTCACCATTTTCAACCAAATATATTCAGAAAGCTTTGGGAAATCGAATATAATACATAACTAACATTTCAATTTTTATCATGTTTTTTAGTTAATAGTTGTGGCTAGTTTGATGACTTGTACTCACTTGCAGTGGCTTCAGTTGGATGAGGTAAGGTTCTTGCAGCCATGGATTTTGGCAGTGTGTGATGGATAACAAGAAAGGCGATGAAGCAGAACATAAGCACTAAGACAGATTGAAACTCTTAGCCATAATATTTTGGTTACAAAAATGAAAGTATGCTGTTTGTAAGATTCTTGAAATTGATTCCAGCCATACTTATAAGGGATCTGAGTACATGAAGTTGTGGTTTAAGATACTTCAGAGCCTCCTTTGTTGAATTTTTGTTCTGTTTGTTGCTGGATTTAATTTAGTGGAAGACTTGTAACTTGGGACCTGTCTAGGAAACAACATTTTCAGCTTGACTTAGAATTTATGATAGTACTGCAACATTTTCATCACTAAAAGAGGTATGAGATAAAGACTTGAGTTCAGTGAATCAGTGTATATATTATCAATAGAAGAAATCCAGCATTAAACCTCATTGTGATTACAGACAATCTTATTAGAAACTGAACTGATCACAGTAAACTTATATCCCTATAGTACATATTTTACGTTTCTGCTGAATATGCCGTGCGATACAAATGGAAATATTGAGAAATATACTCAAGGAGTGGAAATATTGGAGTCATGTAACAAATCTACCTTTTGAAACATTCAAAACTTTCAAGAAATCATCTAAACATTTTGACACTCAGACAGCTCTGCATCCGGTGCTCCAGCGCTGGTTTTAGATGTTTGATTTTGGTGTATTTCTTTAGATAGCTGGATATGCATCACGAGTAAAACCGATAAGAAGCAGCACCAAATTAGAACTGATGACAGCTTACCAGGCATGACTTAGTTTTTGGTATAAATTCGAGATGATAAGAGAAGTTGAGCTTCTGAGATATCTCAATGTATGAACTGAAGTTATAGACCAGAAGTTGCTGCCTTAAATCTTGAGTTATCTTTTGTGTTCTCCACTTGTGATATTTTTAAGTTCCCAAACCAAGACTTGCAACTTGGACAGACAAGTCCTTCATGGATTTTGCTCAGTACATTCTTGTTGACAGAATATAAATTTAATGCATTAAAATTATATTAAATAGAATTTTCTGGGTTATGCTAAACACTTCGGTGAATGATGATTAAATTAGGGCTTTCAATTTGTGGAAAGCGAAAATCCTAAAACTCCTTCCTTTTCACCAATTCAAATCGAATTGAAACAATTGACGCCTCCAATGGCGACAATCGGATACCCTTTTGCATCTTGCACCGTAAATTATCTCCCTTCGGTTCTTCAAACTCCTCCTCGGCCGTCGTTGATCCGCAGCTTCCTCACGTCCAGAACCGACTCAAAATCAACACTTTCCGGTCCGGCAGGTCATTAATTCTTACACCCAATTCCTTTTTTATGTTACTTGTGTTTCAATTTCGTATATTGAATCGTTTAGATTATTAAAGTTTAGATTTTTTCAGGTTGCGAATCTCTCATCGACAGTCGGTGAAGCAGAAAGTTGTGGTTCGGGCAAAGGCGGTATCGTGTTCCGTGGATGATTGTTTGGAGCTTTCTTCAGAATCTGAGCCTTCGTCTTCATTGGACAACTCTCCACAGTCGGTATTGTGCTTTTGTAATATATAGTCTGCTCATTGTTGTACTCAGTCAATAAATCTCTTGAGTAATTTGAAGCTTAACTGGTCAATTTAGTGGCTGCTAGTTCGTGTGCAAAATCAGTTGTAAAGGGCAGTTTTGAAGTTACCAGGATTCATGTCCAAGCTTGCAATACATTTTCAGTGATAAGTGCAGTCTTTGTTGGTTAAAGATATTTTCCGCAGTATTTATATTCATTGCTGTATCGAGCTAACTGTATTTAAATTGAATTGACTTCAACATTTATTTTCATTTTGATGTGAATTTATGTTTTGGTTATGTATTATAGTTAACGTTGGATTGGACCATTTGTTGATCAAGTTTCTGTTTTGTGTATCTTGTTGTAGGGTGCAGCTACAATAGATCTTAAACTTCCAAGAAGAAGACTTCTGGTGCAATTCACTTGCAATGAATGTGGCGAGCGAACACAGCGCCTTATAAACAGATTGGCATATGAAAAAGGGACTGTTTTTGTGCAGGTACCGATCCTTTTCACTTTTTTGATTTTCCATCTTGACATCGTTTCTGTTCTGATAAACTTGATCAGTTGAAGAAAATCAATATTTATGTTAAAATGTTTTTTGAAATGGGTTTCAACAGTGTGCAGGGTGTCTCCAACATCACAAACTTGTAGACAACCTTGGCCTGGTAGTTGAATACGATCTCAGGGAAGAGGCATGCATCAATGAGGACCAAGCTCCACCAGTGTCATCCAGTTAAATTGCCTTCCCATCCCTCAATGTTTGCATCACTCAGTAACACTCGTCAGCTGACTATTCAGCTAAAGCCTGCTTTGAATCTTAGAATCCGTGCAGGGCGCAAGATCCTCAACGAAAGTAACTTCATGTCATGTAATATTATAGCTGGCTTCATTCTTTTGGGGTGTGATCATACTTGTAATAAGTCCATTTCTTAAAAATGTCTTCAAGATTCAAATGGTATTCACTTGATGACAATGGTAAATCTTTCTTCATTTATTTGGACTTAGAGGTTACACATCAAGTTGTTGAAAAGAAAAGCTGTAAATTTATGATCAATGCATACAAGTCATGACAGAGTAAAGGGAACTTGAGCAATTTCTTGCCTCACTCCCATTTAGTCCTTAATTGATGAATATGATAAAAGTCATAAGCCAGAGCCAAGCTTCTGTCCATCCTCCTCAACACAAACCTCTCCACCAAAACATAGCACCCAAATCTCCTCCACACCACCATGGTAGTAGTGCTCATTCACCCTCACGTCCCCTCCTCCGACGTCGATCCATCCAGCCCTCCCTTGCTCCCATTTCATCCTCTCCACCACCCCAACACTCAACCCAATCCCTCTAATTATACTATTTGCATTTTCATACCTCACAACCCCATCGGCTAATCTCCCTCTTACATTGACTCTCCCACCAACCAACACTGCTTCACTTGTCACTCTCACATCCACCATCACGCTGTTAAAGCCCCCTCCCACATTCTCAACCTCATAAATCTTTTCCCACCTTTGCTCCAAACTCATTTTGTAATACATGGAATTCCTCATTTGATCCTTGTAATGCATTCCAAACTCTTTTACAAAAATAAAAGGCACATACCACCTTCCCACCACTACATGGTCTGAACTCGTGACCCCGATCGTGAACCCAAAGTCTGGCAGAGCATGGCGTAGTCTTTCGCAGAGACCCTGCCCTTCAGCTTCATTAAGTTTACAAGACCAGCCCTTAGGTGAGGTCATAGTAGTACTTTCCCATAAATGTTTTCTCATGAAATACGGCGGGAAGAATCATAAGCCAACGATTCGGCGTACATTTCTGTACTAGCCCACCTGGACAATGTATGATCTTGAGCTGCTGATTAACATCGTCCGGATCAAATGGACGCCTTTTACCACTTTTTTGCATCTCATCTTTGCTGGAACATGTTGCTGCAAGGCCAGCATGCTTTGACGTGGCCTGAATAACATAGTAAGTGTCAGACGACAACGGCTCGTCAATGACTGGGATCATCATCACTGACTCCGATGTCCCAAGTGAAAGAAAAAGGCCAGTTACGAAATGAGATATCCCTAGTCCAACCATCTTATTCTGAGGAATTGGTAGATTTTTTAATATAACCAATCCAGATCCGGACATTCCAAAGCCATCTTCCTCATTCGTATAATTATCATCCTCATCTAAGATCACAAGAATTCCAGAATAAGGCCCATCTGGTGGAGGGAGTGACATGAGATGAGGAGCTGCTCTCAAGCTGGAGAGTTTCTTTGTCACATACATTTTCCAGAGTCTTTCTTGATCTTCAAGTTTGATGGTCTAAATTCTAATACATAAACTTTTAAACTATGAGTTGACTTGAACTTCAAGTTAGTTTAAATCTAATCTGGTTGGAAGACAACAACTTTTGACACGGCCATTAGCTGACTTGGCTGGATGATTACACTGCTTCCACAACTCCAGTGGCATTTTATAATAAATGTTTTGGAAAACAAAATGCAACAAGTCAAGTCTTATGCATCTCTTTGTTTCATTCAAAAATAAAAATACGGACACTGAAAACAACTCGGAATAACTACTGACCTGCACTACACGACTATACAACAATCACACACAAAAGACACACTGCCCATGACTTTAATGCTTAACCAAAAATCTGTGAGATACTTAAAAGTTGTAATATTATAGCTGGCTTAATTCTCTTGGGGTGATTTCATACTAGTAGTAAGTCCATTTCTTTAAAATGATATTCACTTGATGATATTGGTAGACCTCACTTCATTTATTTAGGTTTAGAACTTACACATCAAGTTGTTGAAAAGAAAAGCTGTAAATTTATGATCAATGAAACACAAGTCATGACAAAATGAAGTAAACTTGAACACTTTCTTGCAACCCAAGGTAAGCAATTCACTCCCATTTAATCCTCAATTGATGAATGTGATAAAAGTCATAAGCCAGAGCCACGCTTCTGTCCATCATTCTCTTCAACACAAACCTCGCAACCAAAACATAGCACCCAAATCTCCTCCACCCACCACCATTATAGTAATGTTCATTCACCCTCACGTCCCCTCCTCCGACGTCTATCCACCCAGCCCTCCCTTGCTCCCATTTCATCCTCTCCACCACCCCAACACTCAAACCAATCCCTCTAATTATACTATTTGGATTTTCATACCTCACCACCCCATCGGCCAATCTCCCTCTTACATTGACTCTCCCACCAACCAACACTGCTTCACTTTTCACTCTTACATCCACCATCACGCTGATCGAGCCTCCTCCCACATTCTCAGCCTCATAAATCTTCTCCCACCTTTGCTCCAAACTCATTTTGTAATAAATTGAATTCCTCATTTGATCTTTGTAATGCATTCCAAACTCTTTAACAAAAATAAAAGGCACATACCACCTTCCCACAACTACATGGTCAGAACTTGTGACTTCGATCGAGAACCCAAAGTCTGGCAGAGCAATTCGTAGTCTTTCACAGAGACCCTGCCCTTCAGCTTCATTAAGTTTACAAGACCAGGCCTTTAGTGAGGTCATAGTAGTACTTATCCATTGTTTTTTTTCTCAATGAAATACGGCAGGAAGGAATCATAAGCCAAGGATTCGGCATGCATGTCTGGTACTAGCCCCACCTGCAACAATCTATAATCTTGAACTGCTGATTAACGTCATCCGGATCAAATGGACGCCTTTTACCACTTTTGGTGCATATCATATTCAATATTCATCTTTGGTAGAACATGTTAATGCAAGGCCAGCGTACTTTGACGTGGCCTGAATAACATAGTAAGTGTTGGAAGACAAACGCTCGTCAATGACTGGGTATCATCATCAAAGATCAGAAGATCCCAAATGGAAGAGCGATGCCCTTGTGAACGGATATTTTCCTGGTACAAATCATCTTATTCTGAGGAATTGGTAGGGTTTCTAAAGGAAAGCCATCCCTGTCACTCCAAAGCCATCTTCGTCATTCGTATAAATTATCATCCTCATATAAGTCCAAAAAATTCCAGAATAAGGGCCCATCTGGTGGAGGGAGTGACATGAGATGAGGAGCTGCTTTCAAGCTGGAGAGTTTCTTTGTCACATACATTTTAGACTCTTTCTTGATCTTCAAGTTTTGATGATCTAAAAGTCTAAATTATTAAATATAAACTTTTAAACTATGAGTTGACTTGAGCTTCAAGCTAGTTTAAATCTAATCTGGTTGGAAGACATGACACGGCCATTGGCTTTGCTGGATGATACATGCTTCCACAACTCCCAGTGGCATCACAAATGTTTTGGAAAACAAAAGGCAACAAGCCTTGTTTTGTTCCTTTTTATTGGGCTTTTAATGGGAAACGGTTCGTACCGATGGCCCAATTTGATTCAGTGGCCCACTAACAAAACCTAGCCGTCTCCGTTTCTTTGCCGAAGTCCGATGTCGTTTTGACAATTCAAGAGAATTTTTAAATGATGACGATGATGACTTGTTTTTTTTGTTTTTTTTGATAAAAAGGCAATTGTCAAAAAGTATAACACAGTACTTGAAAAAACTAAATAAAATTTAGTCTGACTCGAAATAACGGAAAGATACGAAAAATAATAAAAAAAGAGTTAAACGAATCATTTGCCTCGCTCAGTATTACTCTAATCGAAACACCAATAATAAGGAAACATGCGGAAGCATGTAAACGATTGGTGTTGGAAAACATGCGGCTACGTGGAGGCAATTTGGCAAGCAGCTGTGAAAGCAAGCAAGTTGCTGGCGAAAGCAAGTTGCTGGTGGAAGCAAATTGCTGGCGGAAGCATGTAAACGGGTGGAAAGCCAAGCAGGCAGCTGCATTGATAGGGCACCAGCCACATACAACATGCTGGAAGCAAGATCGACGGGAGTCATAGAAGATTACGAAAACATCATAAACAGACGTGGAACAACATAAAAAAATTCTCATAACTAATAAAGCTTGAGAAAGAAAACAAAGAAGTTCCCTCAATGAAAAGGGTGATTTTTCAAAAATTCTCTCAGCTTAGAAAAACTAGAAAGAAGCTAGACAGAAGCAAAACTTCTCACTTCTGTTATGGTGATTGGACTAGTTTTTTTGTTGACTAACTAAAAAGTTGTAATAACTATAGCTGGCTTAATTCTTTTTGTGGTGATTTCTTTCTAGTAGTAAGTCATTTCTTTTAAAATGATATTCACTTGATGATAATGGTACGTCTCACTTCATTTATATAGGGTTAGAGCTTACAAGTCGAGATCGTTTTGCAACCCACTCATATATTTATAAAATTTGAGATTTATTATTCATCAACTGAATTATTTGATTTAATGGTTCAAAAACTGCATTTTATGGAGTGCATAAATGTATACCTTTTGTCTTGCATATGACGAATGCTATACAAGTCATGACACAGTGAAGTAAACTTCAACACTTTCTTGCCACCCAAGGTAAGCAATTCACTCCCATTTTATCCTCAATTGATGAATGTGATAAAAGTCATAAGCCAGAGCCACGCTTCTGTCCATTCTCTTCAACACAAACTCTCCACCAAAACATAGCACCCCAAATCTCCTCCACCCACCACCATTGTAGTAATGTTCATACACCCACGTCCCCTCCTCCGACGTCGATCCACCAGCCCTCTCTTGCTCCCATTTCATCCTCTCCACAACCCCAACACTCAACCCAATCCCTCTATTTGCATTTTTGTTGGGCCTTAGTTTTGATGGATGACAAACACTAAGGACTAATATGGCTTTGAGGTTTAATGTGATATGCAGGAAGCAAATTAAGAAAGTCTACTTGCCAAAGAAGGAATGAAGAATCAAAAGAATAGGAACAAAAGACAGCCGCCGACTTTGGAAGGCGCATTAATGAAGGAGATCTTGCAAGCATTAATTGCACAACAAACATGGAAAGCAAATCTGAGTTGAGCATTTATGAGAGACAAATTAAGAAAAGAATCTGATTGAAGAGAAGAAAGCAGAATACGAGAAGTATAAAAGAGAGAGTCCGACGGCTTTGAAGCTGCGCGAGATCCGAGAGCAAGAGAAGAAGAGATTTCTTTGAGCCGGATCGTCGTGCACGTTGCTGAGAAAGTTGTTCGAGAGTTAGTGTGGTGTGAGCTTTGTGAGGTTGAGTTTACGAGTTGCAAGTATTGTATCTAGTCGTTGTAGGCGATAGATAGTACGTTGTAATAGTCAAACAAGCATACCTTAAAGAAGCGTCATACGCATTCAAACCCTTCTCCGGAAGGTAGTGGTTTTACGCAGTAGTCTGGTTGGCTATTGTGGTTTCCACTATAAATCGTGAGTCTTACTTTCAGTTTTATTTAATTTAATTCCGCTGCGTTAACTGTTAACTGCAAACCCTCTCAGGGAACCCATAACTGAGTTACCTCAGAGGGACCTACCTAAACGATCCAACAAATTGGTATCAGAGCAGGTGCTCTAGATTTGTGTTAGCATTGCAGGTATAGATGGCAACTAGCAACTCAATCAACGACTCATTCTGGAAACCTCCAACACTGAACCCTGGAGAGTTTGACTGGTGGACTCAGCAAATTGAAGCCCATATTTGTTCTTGGATGGGCAGTTATGGAGAGTGATCGAGCAAGGTCCAATCCCTATTGTAGACCCAAAGACCCAACTAAGGAAAAGAATAGGGAGGACTACACTGATGCAGATTACAAGGCCTTGGAAAAGAACAATCGGGCCAAAAAGATTCTATATGCTTCTCTCACCCCTGGTGATCTAAAGAAAGTCATGAAGTACAAGACTGCTAAGGATATTTGGAATGGATTGACCAGACTGTACGGAGGAAATGATGATATCAAAAAGAATAGAATTCTGGCAGCTTCAAGAGACTATGAGAGTGCCCTCCAAGGGAACACAGAATCTGGAAGACTTTCACACTCGATTTCAGACTTATGTTGGGCAAATGGAGTTCTTGGGTGAAGTGATCCTGAATGGAAAGTCACACATCACTTCCTTCAAGCGCTGAACTCCAAATGGGATGTAGTAACCCTTGCACTACAAGCTCAGAGTAATATCAAGAGAATTACGCTTGAAGAATTGGTGGCTAAACTTCAGAGTCATGCTGGCATCATTGAAAGGAAAAATGCAAGAAGAGAACCTGAGCGAGCAAAGTCCATTGCACTGAAAATTGAAGAAGCTTTTGATCTAGCTCAGACTGACATGGGATAATGACATTCAGGACGAAGACTGCTCTCATGACAAGGCTTCAGGATGGCAACCCTCAGAAGGAACCCAGGGAGAAAGAACAATGCAGAAACTCTAAGGGAAAACAGAGCAGACTCGCGAAAAGTTTGATGACAAGGAAGTCATCTGCTATCACTGTCAGAAGAAGGGACACGTATTGCAGACTGCAGAAGCAAGAAAAGAGGAGAGCCCCCTGCACAGAACACCAAGCAGGCGATGCTTACCGCCTGGGGTGAATCCGACCCTGACAGTGAAGATGAATTACCTGTTAAGGAAGAGTGCCTAATGACTGGTCAAGGATCATCCAGCCAAGAACCATCTGAGGTAAATAACATTGATCTTTCTGATGATTTTGATTTTACTGACTCAGATTATATAGATGTGATTAGAGGTCTTCTTGAGACCAATGACAAGCTGAAGAAAACCATCACCAGTAAGAATGAGGAGATTGAACTACTGAAAAAGGTATGGTAGACTCTCAGTGTCGCACATGTGAGGAAAGTGTCAAGGAGACACAAATACAGGAGAGAGTTGCTCATCTAGAAACTGATAATGAGGAACTCCGTCACTCCCTAAAATGTGCCAGAGCAACAGAGGATGAGGTAAAGGACAAATTGGTCAAGGAAATGGCCGCTCTAAAGTTGGAAGAGACCAGCAAGGACTATGGGAAAAGGTTTGTCAGATCGGGTGTAGGATACACTCAAGAAGGAAGGAACATTGGATCTAAGACTGATAACCCTCCGAAGGAATGCACAGAAAAGGGTGAGAGCTCGGCACGAGATAAAGGAAAAGGAATTGCTTACCCTACGCCACAATCTGTTCCATTTGATGCAAAAGTGGCTCACAAGATCTGGAAAGAACAGGCCACAAATAGCCACCACCCAAGGTAGATCTCATTGCTGCAGAGACAAAAGATCATACCAGCTGGAAGAAGCAAGTATGTTGGACTCAAAAGCCACAAGGTATGCTGGCACTGTGGAAGGGATGGCCACTATAAGAGACTGCCACAAACTGAGAGATCTGCGTGAAAGAAACAGAGTAAGGTATGAAAGGGAACCAAGCTATCCCTCCCAGGGAAGTCTGTACCGCTACCCCCACAGGGTGCTCTGAACTACAGACGCAGAGTTCCTTTCCAGGAACACAGATGAGGCTGCAGAGACAGAATTTACTATGTCGGAACAGAACCCCGACAAACTCCTAGACGTAGATTAGATTAAACTGTGATTTTAATTCTGGTTCTTCATTTACTTTACTAAACCCAGTAGACCCAAGTTTGTCTGGGTCCGTAAGAACTGACCTTTCCTTTGCAGGTAAGAGTGACAGAAGATCCATGGTACATTGATAGCGGATGCTCAAGACACATGACTGGAAACGACGCATGGTTCATCACTCTTACTTACATGTCCGGAGGATCCATATTCTTCGGAAACAAAGGTATTGGTAAGATACAGGGTATAGGTAAGGTTGAAATTTCAAAAAATATAAAAATAGATAATGTTAGTTTAGTTGATAGCTTACGGTTTAATCTCTTGAGTGCCTCACAGTTATGCATGAATGGTACAAATGAACTTATACTGACGACTAACGAATGCATTCTGAGGTGTTTAAGTTCAGGGAAGACTATTCTAAAGGGATCAGGAAAAATGAGCTTTACATGTTAGATCCAAATTTCATCCCTGACGAGGAAATCTGTCTAGCCACAGTGCATGATGATACTCTCTTATGGCATAGAAGACTAGGACACGTTTGTCTGAAGCTTCTCTCCAAGCTACACAAAAACGAACTGTTACGGGACTGACCAAAGTAGAAAGAGAATTCAATGGAGTCTGCGATGCATGTGCTAGAGGAAAACAGCCAAGGACATCCTTCAAATCAAAACAAGTTGTAAGTACCGCTGCACCTCTTGAGAAAATACATATGGATTTGTGCGGTCCTGTGAACATCATGAGCAGAGGAGGAAACAGGTATATCTTAGTTATTGTTGATGACTATTCTAGATTTACATGGACCCTGTTCCTCCCGTCTAAAGATGAAACTTACACTGAGTTTGAAGCATGGCTGAAACGGATAGAGAACAAACTGAACAAACACTTAATATCCATCCGTACTGACAATGGAACCGAGTTTCGAAACTCGAGTTTTATCTCACTTTGCAGGGAACGAGGCATTGATCACAACTTCTCGGCCCCCAGAACTCCGCAACAGAATGGCGTGGTAGAAAGAAAGAACAGAACTCTTAGAGAATATGGCCAGATCTATGCTGATAGGAAGTTCAGTTCCGAAGAATTTCTGGGCAGAAGCGGTGAATGCAGCAAGTTACATCCTGAACCGAGTGTCACTAGACCCCTGATAGGGAAGACACCTTATGAACTGCTGTTTGGAAGGAAACCCAGTGTGGGACATCTGAGAGTGTTCGGCTGTAAGTGCTATGTTCATAACAATGGAAAAGAAAGCTTAGGAAAGTTTGACCCAAGGAGCGATGAGGGAATTTTTGTTGGCTACTCAATCAACAAAAGGCATATAAGGTTTACAACAAAAGGCTCCGCAAGGTTGAAGAAAGCATCCATGTACTTTTGATGAAACTAATACAACTGAAGATCGTGTGGCAGACGATAATTCAGAGTTTTTAGTAAATGAGGATGATCTTCAACTACACTGGGATACGATGCAGATCCAGAGGTAGCACAACAGCTGACCCTGTCGAAGAAGGTGAGAATGCTATCCCTCAGGAGGATAACAGGGAGGAAGCAGAACTTCAGGGGGAACAAGAAGGTGAACTCCCTCTCGAGGAAGGCTTGGACGAAGCTGAAACAGAAAGCAGCCACTAGGAGTGGACGACAGATCAGACCACCGTCCAGATTAAGAGATTATGAGTGCTACACCTCTCAAGAAGCATAAGCCTATCTGCCTTTGTCTCACTTGCTGAACCTAAGACGGTTTACGAGGCCCTACGTGACCCTGACTGGGTCATGGCCATGCAGGAAGAACTTCACCAATTCGAACGAAACAAAGTTTGGAGATTGGTCCCGACCAGAAGGTAGGAAAATCATTGGTACGAAATGGGTCTTTCGAAAAAATGGATGATAAAGGAGTAGTTGTGAGGAACAAGGCTCGTCTTGTGGTAAAAGGATACAATCAGCAAGAGGGAATAGATACGACGAGACGTTTGCTCCGGTAGCTCGACTGGAAGCTATCAGGCTGTTGATAGCATATGCCACCATCACAACTTCACTTTAGCAAATGGACGTAAAGACAGCTTTTCTTAACGGGGAACTCAAAGAAGATGTTTACGTGAGTCAGACACCGGGTTTCGAGAATACAGATTTACCTGATCACGTGTATATCTTGGACAAGGCACTATATGGACTAAACAGGCTCCCCGTGCCTGGTACGAAAGACTGTCAACATTTCTACTATCGAACGGTATGTGCGAGGAAAGATAGACAAGACCCTCTTCCTTCTGAGGGAAGGCAGAGACACTGGTCGTTCAGATCTATGTGGACGACATCATTTTTGGGTCATCAAACGACAATCTGGTCAAGAGATTCACTCAGCTAATGGAGAGCGAGTTTGAAATGAGTATGATCGGCGAGCTCAAGTTTTTCTTAGGACTACAAGTTGAACAAGGAAAGGAGGAACAAGGTTCATCAACAGAAATACTTGAAGGATCTTCTGAAGAAGTATGACATGGAATCATCAAAGCCGATGCATACACCTATGTCCCCAAATGATTCACTCGGAAAGGATGAGAGCTCACCCCCTGTAGACCCAACGGTGTACAGAGGGATGATAGGTTCGCTTTTATATCTTACAGCTAGTCGACCTGATATCTTATTCAGTGTGTGTTTGTGTGCCAGGTTTCAGAGTGACCCAAGGGAGACACACATCAAGGCTGTAAAAAGGATCCTGAGATACCTGAGAGGGGCAGACGATCTATGTCTGTGGTATCCCCGAGGAGGTAACCTTACACTTATTGGTTACACTGACGCTGACTATGCAGGTTGCCGAATGGACAGAAAATCAACATCAGGATGGCACAGTTCTTAGGATCATCATTGATATCATGGGGATCGAAGAAGAAACAAAATTCAGTCGCACTTTCAACCGCGGAAGCAGAGTACGTAGCAAGTGCCGCTTGTTGTGCACAACTACTATGGTTGATGCAACAGCTAAGTGACTATGGAGTTGAGGTTAAGTGTTCGACTATCTTTTGTGATAACACTAGTACAATTTGCATATCAAAAGATCCAGTGCACTTTTCACGTACTAAACATATTGAGATAAGATACCACTTCTTACGTGATTGTGTTGAAAAAGGGTTAATTAGGATGGAATACTGCCCAACGGAACGACAAGTAGCAGACATCTTCACAAAGGCATTGCATAGAGAACCCTTCGAGAGACAGCGCTTAGAGCTCGGTATGATCTCTCTAAACTAGCTGTACCAAGTTGTGTATGATATTTCCCTCGATGATTGACTATGTTGGCATGCGGACAAAGCTTGATTTCAACTTCACATTATCATTAGCATGCTTGATTGATTGATACTGATGCACGTTCTATGTTATCATACACACTAGTTTGGATGTGAAATAGCAGCTGTTAATGTCATGCAAGTAATTTTTCTTGTCTAGCCTATGTGAAGAACATCATATTTTGAACCCTCATTACAAGCCTAGATGTTCTTCCAAACTAACCCTAGCCGCATACACTTATGAGTTCCAACTGCCACTTGTTTTATTTGGAACTTGATTGCACATTATATGTCATATTTATTGTTTGTTGAGTGTAACATATTTGAATCCTTATGATTACCGTGTTACACACCCTTCCAACCATGAGACAAAGCTGGGTTAGTGGAATTGTGGCCCAATCGGAAGGTGATTAATAAGGCAATTAATGAGGGGATATCTGAATTAATGCGCCGACCAAAAAGGCAACTAGCGGGTAAATGTTTCAATTTTCAAAGGTTTTGGAAGGTCAAAGATCAATTGAAAACAAATTTGGCAACCCTAGATTCACAACACCCATTACACAACAACACTTACCAAACTCGACAACTCTCAATGGAAGCACACTCAAGCACCGACGCAAACCACTTACGAAACCCTAAAAGCACAAGGCTGGACTGACGAGCAAATCAGGACATGCTCAACAAGCCAGCGGTCGATGACGATGAGGTCGAAGTGGTTGGGGAAACTCACTCTCGCCCCAAAACCAGAGCGCACACTCCAGGAAGAGAAAGGATGCAACCCCGTCTCCAGCGCCCAAAGCTAAGAAGACCTAACCCAAAATCGGACAGGCGCAAGGACAAGCTCCTGTTCGGCTGATGAAGGAGATATGGAGGATGATGCACAGCTGAATTCCAGAGACTGATATGTCAGGTAGATCATCATTCCAATGCTACATTTTGATGAAAAGTTTCTCACTGAGTATAAGTTGGAAAGTGTTGTGGAAGTTGTGAACGCTCAAGGGTTAGGAGCACTGTTCAGTTTAGAATCAAATGTTGATGTGGAATTGGTTAAGGAGTTTTATGGCTCGTATACACTGGATGTTAAGGGGAATGTGATGGTAGCCACATTCTGTGTAATGGAGATGTGCATGCTTTCACAAGCAAGCAGCTGAGTCAGTGGCTGAATGTGCCCCACACTGGATTTGAGGAGTATGCTAAGGGACGTGGCCAAGTACACTGAGTGAGGCACCGAAGGCTGTGGCGGTGCGGGTTGTGAGAATCCAGAGGTCTCAGCAAACACTGGGGACACATCTAAGATGAGTGTGCACAACAGGACTGTGCACAGGTTTGTAGTGTCCAACGTGATCCCCAGACAAGGCAAGCACAATGTGGTGCAAATTTTGGACTGTTTGCTGACCGATCAGTTGCTGAAGAAGAACCCATCAATTACCCAAAGATAGTGATGATGCACATGAGTCATGTGAAGGGAAGTGGGAAGCATGGGCTGCCTATCCAGTGTTGTCAAAATAATTCTGCAGAAGTGTTGTGCATATGAGCCTAAGGAAGAGGAACCGGCTTGGGAAGGATTCAGAGAAGAAAATCTGAATGCCATGGGATGGGACTTCATGGCAGATTATGGGTGGTACAAGGAAGGAATGCTACCACCTATGGAATGGTACCAAGCTAAGGGAGATGAGACTCAGGAGAAGAACCAGCTGCTGCAGAACCGGTGGCCGCGACCAGCACCATAGACATCACTCCGATTGTGGAGATGATCACCAGGGTTGAGGCGACATTAGCTAACATCAATACACCCTCGGTTCTTTGGATGCAAGGGTCAAGGTTAGAAGGTCAAGTGACCAAGGCAAGGGAATCCGCGGACTAGTGCTGAAAACAACATCATACTAAGGAAGAGTTCACGAAGCTCTTCAAGCAGATGCACTATGTCGGCACGCTTATGGATCACTTCAAGGACATCTTCCGCAACTTCTAACCTGCAGCGTCTCATGGTTCCCAGCTTTGCCCCCACCACATTAGCCCCTTTTATTTTGAACATTTTATTTGAACTTGCTTTGACATTGCCCCTGCTGTTTTGAATTTGAACTTTGTGTTTTGGTGACATTTTATGGCATCATTTCTTTTAATTGTGCGTGTTTTGTGTTAATTGTGTCGTTGATTATTGCTTGCTTGCTGCCCTTTTCGATGATGTCAAAAGGGGGAAGTAATACTAACACGCAGGTACACAGTTTGAGGGGGAATGCCAAGTTCTGAGACTGTCCTCCTAAGGGTTATCGGTGCATACCCTGAGGGGGAAGTCTGATACTTGGTGCATACCCTGAGGGGGAAGTCTAGTACCCTGAGAGGGAAATCGATGCACAGTTCTGAAAGGGGTATTTCATTCTAATATCTGATAAATGCTTTGACTGTCTATACTGATTCAGATTATTGCTTATTGTGGTTTATTGCTTATCCGTGATAGTGGTTTGTCATCATCAAAAAGGGGGAATATTGTTGGGCCTTAGTTTTGATGGATGACAAACACTAAGGACTAATATTGCTTTGAGGTTTAATGTGATATGCAGGAAGCAAATTAAGAAAGTCTAACTTGCCAAAGAAGGAATGAAATTAAGAAAGCAATCAAAAGAATAAAGGAACAATAGGCAGCCGCCGACTTTGGAAGCATTGATGAGAAGATCTTGCGAGCATTAATTGCACAACAAACATGGAAAGCAAATCTGAGTTGAGCATTTATGACGAGACAAATTAAGAAAGAAGAATCTGATTGAAGAGAAGAAGAAGACCGAATACGAGAAGTATAAAAGAGAGAGTCCGACGGCTTTGAAGCTTGCGCGATATCCGAGGAGCAAGAGAAGAAGGAGATTTCTTTGAGCCGGATCGTCGTGCACGTTGCTGAGAAAGTTGTTCGAGAGTACGTGTGGTGTGAGCTTCGTGAGGTTGAGTTTACGAGTTGCAAGTATTGTATCTAGTCGTTGTAGGCGATAGATAGTACGTTGTAATAGTCAAACAAGTATACCTTAAAGAAGCGTCATACGCATTCAAACCCTTCTCCGGAAGGTAGTGGTTTTACGCAGTAGTCTGGTTGGCTATTGTGGTTTCCACTATAAATCGTGAGTCTTTACTTTCAGTATTTAATTTAGTTTAATTCCGCTGCGTTAATAGTTAACTGCAAACCCTCTCAGGGAACCCATAACTGAGTTACCTCAGAGGGAACGCTAACCTACGATCCAACAACTGGCGTTCTCATCTTCATGTCTTTAAATCTGAACAAGGTGTTGCAGGTCCTGGAGAGTGGTGGCCGTCATGGATCAGCCTGGTGTGTACTGCTTTGATATTGCGTGTTTGCACATGACTCCAGAGTCCAGACCATTCATAGAGGCAAGTCCACCCAATGTTCCCACTGCTCAGGCAAATTTCGGTGGTCGCAGCCAAGTTCAAACTTCACCGGCTTACACACCAAGCTTCAGGAGTTCTCTTCGTGATGCACACGATAGCTATTTGGTTTCGATCATGAATGAGCGAAACATATTTTGTTTTGATTACCTGCGAATAGGTTTCGATCATGAATGAGTCATTTCTGATTTCTTATGTTTCAGGTTGGAAGCCAAGTTTAAGGCCTCGCCTAGAGAATGACGCATATGAGCTCGAAGCTGGACGTGTTTAGAGAGCTCAAAGCAAAGTAGTGTACTGTGCTTAATTATTGATTTTTATATTATTGTAATCTTAATTTGTTGCGGCTATCAAGACTAGATGCAGAAATGACAAAAGCTTTAAGGGTCAATCGGTTGGCGAGAGCGAGGGAATCAATAAAGAAAAGAAGATGCTGCGTTTGAAGATGGATGCAATGAAGAAAAATATGTATTGGAGTAGCATTATTAATCAGCTCAGCTTGATTAGTATTATGTAGGACAGGTTCATTTGTGTTTTGTTTTCGTTGTCTTGTAAGGGCGTGTTGGCCCCCTTGGTGCGTGTGGTTGTGTATTTGTCTTCTTTGCGCTCTTTGCTTGATGTTCAGGTGTGTGTGGTTCTACTTGTTTTTTTAATCAACTAAATACCCATAATATTAGGTAGCAGGTGATTAAAAAGGATATGGTATTTGTTGTTATCTCATGTTGTTATCATCTGATTTATGAGTGCCTAATGTTAGTTGTTGGATGTCATGCTGTTAGTTGTACATTTATTGGCTTCGTTGAATCCTACCTTTTGGTGGTTCTTGCATTCGTTTTGGTATTTGCTAATTTTAGCAGCTTTGTGTGTTATTATCTTTAATGTCTTTACTGTATTTAATTTTAGCAGCTTTGTTCTTTTTTGTGTTTACTATATTTGTGGTCTATTCTATTTGATTTTTCGTTAATTATTATTTAATTTTAAACATATAAATAAATTTTAAAATATGATTCGAATTATATTATATTTTAATTTTATAATTACATTTTATGTTTAGTTTATTTAATTTTTTATATATTGACATTTTTAAACAACACTGTAATATATATCTTTTTATTTACATATAATTATTATTCTTATAATTTTTGGATCCTTTTTTGAAATTATTTTCATTATTTAATTTTAAACATTTGAATTAATATAAATTTTGTTTGATATTAAATTTAAATTATATTTTGTTTTATATTATTATTACATTTTTCCAGTTATTTAATGTAATTAATATATTTCTGTTCTATGTAATAATATAATTCGTAGTTTCATTTATATATAATTATTATAACTGTCATAATTTTTGGACCATAATAGTACCGGACCATAACCTTAACGTAATTGTGGACAAATGATAATTAATTTTATTATTAAATTTTATACCATTAAGTTAATTTTAAAATTTGATTAACATTATATTTTAAACTATTTTACATTTTATTTTTAAGGTAACAGTTTAACGAATCAATTTAGTCAATTTTAAAAGTGTTTTTCAGTTCAATATATTATTTTTAAATAATTGTATTTACATATAATTTTTGTAACTTTCATAGTTTCGGTAGCGGACCGTAACTAATTACAAGTGTTATCTCATGTTTGTATCTTCTTAGTTATGAGTGGCTGTTGTTAGAAGTTGGCTATCTCACTGTTAGTTGTATAGTTATTAGCTTTGTTCGAGTCCTCTGTTTTGGTGGTTCTTGCATTCAAGTCTTGCTTTTTGCTAATTTTGACAGTTTTTGTGTTATTATTATCTTTATTATCGTTATTGTCTTTATTGGCTTACAGTCTTTGCTGCCTTTACTGTCTTTGTTGTCTGTGTTGTGTGGTTTGTCAGCGGATTTTTAAATAATTTATAGTTTATTTGATTTTCGCTAATATTATTTAATTTTAAACATATAAATATATTTTAAAACTGATTAACTATTTATTTTAAGTTATATTATATTTTAATTTAAAATAAATAGTTATTATAATTTCAGCCTAATGTTTTAAGTCATATAACTATTTTTAAAACTAATTAACATTTTTAGGTTCAGCCTAATGTTTTAAAATAATTTTTATTTGTATATCATTATTATAATTGTTGGAAATGTGGCCAAATCGTTATTTTTATAATTCTAAATTAATTAAAAATCTGATAAATATTATATTTTTCAAATTATATTATATTTTTCAAATTATATTATATTTATATTTATATAAACAGTTTTTATGTTTAGTTTAGTTAATTTTTCATATAAATATATTTGTAGTAACTATTTATCTTTTAAGTTACATATAATTTTTATTACTCTTGTAATTTTGGTTCTTTTTTGAAATTATGTTTACTATTTAATTTTATAATTATATTTTAAATCATTAAGTTAATTTTAAATCAACATTATATTTTAAATTATATTACATTTCATGTTTATGGTAACATTTTAACGTTCTATTTAGTCAATTTTATAAGTGTTTTTCAGTTCAATAAAAAAATTAAAATAATTTTAAATTTATTTATATATAATTTTTTTATTTGTCATAATTTTTGGAAACGGACCGTAATTATTTAGGTTGTAGGTGTTATCTCATTTTGGTATCTTCTGATTTATAATTTCCTTTTGTTAGTAGTTGGTTGTTTGGCTGTTAGTCGTGCGCTTCGTTTGATTTCCTACTTTTTGGTTATTCTTGCATTAAAGTATTGGCTTTTGCTAATTTTGGCAGCTTTGTATGTTATTATCTTTATTGTGTTCATTTGCTTTACAGTCTTTACTTTCTTTACTCTCTTCACTATCTTTGTTATTTTTGTTGTCCGTGTTGTCTATGTTATGTGTGTTGTATGTGGGTTTTAAAATAATTTATAGTTTATTTGATTTTGGCTAATTATTATTTTATTTTAAACATAGAACTCAAGTGATTGACTAACGAAGCCCTCCTCTGCAAGTACTAATCTCCAGCCAGTTGTCCATCGGATCAGAACTCCACTAATCTCTTGTTCTTCATGAGAACGACACGCGCAATGCAACTCAATGCAGTTGTTGCCACAGGCTCTGTTGCGACATCGCACAAACTCTATAGCAAGCTCTTCTCCGAACACCTTTATGTGTAGTATGCTTGCAATAACTTAGCTCGTCACCTATCAATAACTTTTTATCTCCAAATAATATTACTCAACTAAGATCAGTATCTATCTCAACACAACTCAGAATTCCACAGCAAGCTTCTACTATGTTAACTCTACGCGTATGCTTGTTGGAACTTAGATCTCTTCTAATAAATAACTCTGATCACAAAGGATGTTGCTAACGCTCAAGATCAGGTTGTTTCTTCTTAATTTCATGCTCTCTATATAGGGAGAAGAAGATTAGTGTTTCTTAAAGATAAAGAAACTAATATAAATATTAGGAGTCATTATGTTTTTAGAAACTCCTAATCCTAACCGACTAGGTAATAATCCAAATCTGATTATTATCTAAACCATAACCGCCTTAGAGACTTCATACAAAAATCTCACAGATTCTGTTCTAATTGGTTTTACTGTCTTTACTCTCTTCATAGTCTTTATTGTCTTTACTGTCTTTGTTGTTGTGTTGTGTGCGTTGTCTGTGGGTGTCAAGTAATTTATAGTGTTTTCGGTTTTCGCTAATTATTATTTAATTTTAAACAAATAATAGATATTAAAATCTTACAAACTATATATTTTAAGTTATGCTATATTTTAATTTTTATAATTGAATTTATATGTTCAGCTTAAAATTTTAAAATAATTATTGTTTATATATCATTGTTATAATTTTTGGAACGTGTCCCAATCGTTATTTTTTAATTATAATTTTTTAATCTGATTAATATTATATTTCAAATTATATTATATTTTATGTTTATATAAACATTTATGTTTAGTTTAATTAATTTTCAATAGTAATAATTTTTGTTACATTATAATATATCTTTTTTATTTATATATAATTATTATTACTCTTATAAACTTATGAATTAATATAAATTTTTATTGAAATTAACTATTTAGTTTAATATTATTATATCATTTTTAGCTCAATTTTTTAATTTTATTAATATATTTTTTCTATTTAATTATATAATTTAAAATTTTATTTATATATAATTATTATAACTGTCATAATTTTGGATCATAACCTTACCCTTAACGTAATTGTGGACAAATGGTAATTAATTTTATTATTTAATATTACACCATTAAATTAATTTTAAAAATAGATTAACATTATATTTTAAAGTATACTACATTTTATATTTGTGGTGACACTTTAATCTTCAATTTAGTAAATATAATAAGTGTTTTCAATTCAATATAATGTTTTAAAATAATTTTAATTTTATTTACATACAATTGTTTTAACTGTCATAATTTTTAGGAACAGACCATGACTAGGTTGGTAGCATGTAGTATATCATGTTGGTATCTTCTGATTTATGAATGTCTGTTGTTAGTTGCTAGGTCCTTGCTGTTAATAGCTTGGTCCTTGCTGTTAGTTGTACAGTTATTGGTTCGATTGAGTATTGCTTTTCGGTGGTTCTTACATCCAAGTCTTGGTTTTTGCTAATTTTGGCCACTTTGTGTTTTATTATCTTAATTGTCTTTATTAATTTATTGTCTTTACTGTCTTTTTCTATCCTAATTGATTTTACTGTCTTTACTGTCTTTATAGTCTTTACCGTCTTTGTTGTTGTGTTGTGTGTGTTGTCTTTGGGTGTGAAGTAATTTAAAGTGTTTTTGATTTTTGCTAATTATTATTTAATTTTAAACATATGATAGATATTAAAATCTTACTAACTATATATTTTAAGTTATGCTATATTTTAATTTTTGTAATTGAATTTGTATGTTCAGCTTAATATTTTAAAATAATTATTGTATATTATTGTTATAATTTTGGAACGTGGCCAAATCGTTATTTTATAATTATATCTGATAAACATTATATTTCAAATTATATTATATTTTATATTTATATAAACATTTATGTTTAGTTTAATTAATTTTAAATAGTAATATTTTTGGTAACATTATAATTAATCTTTTTTATTTATATATAATTATTATTAGTTTTATAAACTTATGAATTAATATAAATTTTTATTGAAATTAACTATTTAGTTTAATATTATTATAACATTTTTAGCTCAATTTTTTAATTTTTTAAATATATTTTTGTTCTATTTGATTATATAATTTTAAATTTTATTTAATGCATGATTATGCACTACATATAATTTTATGGCTAGTAATTGTTCAAATTTTGGAACATAACCTTACCCTTAACGTAATTGTGGACAAATGGTAATTAATTTTATTATTTAATATTACACCATTAAATTAATTTTAAAAATAGATTAACATTATATTTTAAAGTATACTACATTTTATATTTGTGGTATCATTATAATTTCTTTTTTATTTATATATAATTATTATTACTCTTATAAACTTATGAATTAATATAAATTTTTATTGAAATTAACTATTTAGTTTAATATTATTATAATATTTTTAGCTCAATTTTTTTAATTTTATTAATATATTTTTTTCTATTTAATTATATAATTTTAAGTTTTATTTAAATATAATTATTATAACTGTCATAATTTTGGACCATAACCTTATCCTTAACATAATTGTGGACAAATGATAATTAATTTTATTATTTAATATTACACCATTAAATTAATTTTAAAAATAGATTAACATTATATTTTAACGTATACTACATTTTATATTTGTGGTGACACTTTAATGTTTGATTTAGTAAATATTATAAGTGTTTTCAATTCAATATAATGTTTTAAAATAATTTTAATTTTATTTACATACAATTGTTTTACCTGTCATAATTTTTAGGAACAGACCGTGACTATGTTGGTAGCATGTATTATCTCATGTTGGTATCTTCTGATTTATGAATGTCTGTTGTTAGTTGCTAGGTCCTTGCTTTTAATAGTTGGGTCCTTGCTGTTAGTTGTACAGTTGTTGGCTTCGATTGAGTATTGCTCTTTGGTGGTTCTTACATCCAAGTCTTGGTTTTTGTTAATTTTGGCCACTTTGTGTTTTATTATCTATATTGCCTTTATTAATTTTACTGTCTTTACTGTCTTTTTCTGTCCTAATTGGCTTTACTGCCTTTACTCTCTTCATAGTCTTTAATGTCTTTACTGTCTTTGTTGTTGTGTTGTGTGTGTTGTCTAGGGTGTTAAGTAATTTAAAGTGTTTTTGGTTTTTGCTAATTATTATTTAATTTTAAACATATAATAGTGTTAGATCATGTATTTTAAAATCAGTCAAATCATGTTAAACTGAATTTTAAATAATGAGATATGATTTAAAAGAGGTTGAGAAGATTACGTGCTATGATGAGATGTGGTGTGGGGTGAGATGACTGAGGTTTTGCTCTGAGATGACTGAGCTTTTGCTCTGAGATTAATAAGCTTCTGCTCTGAGATGGTCCGGATCGGCAGTGACGACTACCAATTGCATGACAGACATGTGCATCATTCGGCATACATGCATCACATTTTGCATACGTTTATGTGAGTATATGTGACGTAAAAGATAACTGACTGATATGAATTGAATTAAACAACGTACACAACGTTAATAAGATATGTTATGTATTCACTGAGTCATTCGACTCATCCCGTTGTTTTTAAACTTTTTTCCAGATAAGTGATAGTTATTAGTACGAATTCGACACCGCCGATAGCTGAGGAGTTCATTGTTGACGTACGGTGCCAACACAGTGTTCTTTCTGTTCCGCTGCATTTAGTTATTTTATTTTGTCTTACTATGCTCCGTTGTACTTAAAGTTTTATCCCTTTTGTTATTTTCTTCCGCTACAGATGTTATTGCAAATGAATAGTATAAGTAAATTTTCATTAAATGGATAATGTTTGAGGCTTGCTTGGCCATTGGTCTAGCGCCGGTCTTGACTTTTATTTTGGGTCGTGACAAAGTTGGTATCAGAGCTTAGGTTTCTTTCTTTCAGTACACGGAGCTATGACCAAGTAGAATTTTGATTACGTAGTTGAAGCGCGCCATTTCCGTAAACAACGTTCTACTGCGACCTTTAGGAAATTTCTGTTTCTTTGGACCTCTTGTTTTTGCCTCTTATAGTTTCAATTCGTTCGAATAGGTTATGATGGCACCGAATTTGGTAGTTAATTATACGTTCTCAAAAATGTGATGATGAGAGTAAAGTATTTGTTATAAGCCTATATTAGAAGCATATATGTTCAAAGTTCTGAGGATTGTGGACATTGAGAGAGTAGAAAGCAACAATAATTAAGCTGAGTATGTTCTAAATGAGAAAGGAAAATATAAAGATATTAGAGGTTAAAGGATTTGGTGAAGAGTTTTTATAGTTTCTGACATTGACCTTCAACATTTTACATCACGGATGATATGGAGCTTTGAGTTATTACTGAGCAGACTTATTTTTTTCCCGATTCCTATATAGTCCGACATGGAGAGTAGTAACATTGACTTCGTTCAAATTGAAGAGAGTGGTTTATACTTGTCTTGATAGTGTGATAGCAAATAGAAGTGCTAACCAACCTCACCTGGAGTGGGATGAATTTAGAAATTTGTTCATGGGTAGAATTTCATCTGATAGAGTTAGAAATGGTAAGGCGTGTGAGTTCAAGATGTTTAACCAGGATTGTATGACCGTCAGAGAGTAATACAACAAGTTCACCAAGTGACTAGTATTTGCCTCTTATTTGGTACTAATGAAGTAGAGGTGCATCAAACTCTTCATCACTTAAACCGTTCTTTTGGAATATCTCGTGGACCCAGCTAACTAGTTTCTCGAGGGCTGTGGCCGTTGTATGAATATTGGACAAAATAGATGTTCAGAATAGAGGTGAATGCAAGCAGAAGAAGATGTCTTGAGAGACTGTCGTGAAGAGTTAGGGTGTAAAAGATTGACTTCATAGTCGTGTGTGGATTCATAATTTTGGAGTTTGGAATGATATTGTGAGGTTTGTTTTGGAATGTTCGACTTGTCAGTATGTAACGACCCGACCGGAGCAGCGGATCCGGATCGTTATAAACCTAGCTGTCCCAGCTCACACGCCACCAAAATCTCCTAGGTCACCACAACCCAGAACCTTTCCTCGAAAAACCATGGTATATTGGTGACATGTGTGCTGGTAGCATAGCTTATCTAGCCAGCACACACACGTCTCGCACCCGATGTGGGATGGGGTGTTACACAGTACGTGAAGACAGAATTTCAGCTAGGTTGCTTCGAAGTATGTATATTCCCGAGTGGAACAGGGAGCGTATTACGTTGGATTTTATAACTACATTACCTCGTACCAGTAAAGGTTTTGTTTCTGTATGGGTGATGGTAGACAGACTTATGAAGTCGGCGCATATTATTCCAGTGGAGACTTACTATTGAGCTGAACAGTTTGCTCGAACTGATATAGACGAGATAGTACACTTACATGGAGTTCCAGTATCGACCATTTCTGATCACTGTTTGTAGTTTACTTCGAGACTTTTAAAAGTCTACATGATGCTTTGGGAACAAAATATATGAGCACATCATTCATCCTTAGATAGGTGGACAGTCAAAATTGATAATTCGGATTTTAAAGGACATGTTGAGAGCATGTGTTATGGATTTTCAGGGTAGATACACGCCACTAATGGAGTTTACTTATAATAATACTTGTCATATTAGCAGTCAGATGGCTCCTTTTTAAGCTATGTATGGTCGAAAGTGCAGATCACATGTTGGTTGATTTGAGTTAAGAGAAAAAAGATTTCTTAGATGCAAGAAGCAAACGAGAAAATTTGCATGCTCGGAGACAGACTACAAACAAAATAGGTAGAAATCATATGCCGAACCTAAGCTTTGATTTAGAATTTCAGATTGGTAAAAAGAGAGTTCTTCAAGTTTCACCTACGAAAGGTGAGATTCGTAAAGAAATGAAAGTTTTGCACTCGTTTCATTAGTCCATTAGAGATATTAGGACAATTGGAAAGTTTGCATACAAGCGGACACTAACCCAGTCATTGATTAATGTTCACCCTGTTTTTCATATTTTGATGCTTTGCAAGTGTCTATCAACCCATTTATGTGTTAGTGTTTGATCAACTTCTGATGGATGATTATTTCTTATTTAAGAAGAACCTGTAGTTATTTTGGATCAACAAGTGAGGGGTTATGTAATAAAAAGTTAACGCCAATGAAAGTGTTATGAAAAGATCACACAGAGTCTGAAGTCACTGAGGATGTAATGACAGACATGGAAAATTCATACGCTCATCTTTTTGAGACTTAAGAAGCAGTTATATAAATTCGAGGACGAATTTTTTAAAGGAGGGTAGAATGTAATGACAGACATGGAAAACTTACACGCTCATCTTACTAACTATATATTTTAAGTTATGCTATATTTTAATTTTTATAATTGAATTTATATGTTCAGCTTAATATTTTAAAATAATTATTGTTTATATATCATTGTTATAATTTTTGGAACGTGGCCAAATCGTTATTTTATAATTTTCAATTTTAAATCTGATTAACATTATATTATATTTTATATTTATATAAACATTTATGTTTAGTTTAATTAATTTTAAATAGTAATATTTTTGGTAACATTATAATTTATCTTTTTTATTTATATATAAATATTACTCTTATAAACTTATAAATTAATATAAATTTTGATTGAAATTACTATTTAGTTTAATATTATTATAACATTTTTAGCTCAATTTTTTTAAATTTTATTAGTATATTTTTGTTCTATTTTATTATATAATTTTAAATTTTATTTACATATAATAATTATAACAGTCATAATTTTGGACCATAACCTTATCCTTAACGTAATTGTGGACAAATGGTAATTATTATTTAACATTACACCATTAAATTAATTTTAAAAATAGATTAACTTTATACTTTAAAGTATACTACATTTTATATTTGTGGTGACACTTTAATGTTCAATTTAGTAAATATTATAAGTGTTTTCAATTCAATATAATGTTTTAAAATAATTTTAATTTTATTTACATACAAGTATTTTAACTGTCATAATTTTTAAGAACAGACCGTGACTATTGATGGAGCGTATTTATACGATCCATCATTGTCTTATTTCTGTTATTCTTATATGTTTTATTTGCGAAATATTACCTTGTTGTAGTGTTTTGCATTTCAGGCGTATTTGGAGTGCAATGGAGATTTTACACGCTTATCGAGCAATTCTAGACGGATTTGGAGCACGAAGACGAAGGGAAGAAGCGAATGCAGACTGGATGACGTCAGCATGACGTCAGCCACAGACGGTACTACAATTACATCCGCGGACGTTACTGAATTTATACAAATGCTTAAGGATCCGCGGATGAAACCCATGAAGGGTTCGCGGTCAGCTCGGCCCGGCCCATTTCAGAAAATCAGCAGCTTTTTCATTAGGATTTCAATCCTAATTGAGAGAGCATCTTTGGACGGCGAAATTCTAGAGCGTAGAGTAGAGAATTGCAACCAAGCTTCAGCCTTAGTCTTCAATATTTATAACTCTTCGAACTCACTTTTAGCATTTTGTTCTGTTACGATGTTTTTGATGAGTAGCTAAATTTCCTTACAGTTTGGGGAATTGAGTTGCAACATTGTATGAGATTGTTGAATAGCACGTTTTATTCTAGGGAATTCTGTTCTTTGTTATGAATTGCATGTATTGTTATTTGCTTAACTCAGCCTAGCGGCAAACTTAGGTTTATAGCAATTGCATGATATCTAATGGAATTGATATAGTAGTAAAGCCTAGCGGTGGAGCTATTGTGGAGTTTGATTAGGTTATTGTTACATCATCTTGAGACTCTAGCGGGTAATAGAGGATAGAACTAGAATTAGGTAACAACCCTAGCGGGACTATCTAATTAGAACTACTATAATTCATTAGCTTAGAACGTGTCTGGTCTATGATTACTAGTTGCAACGAGATTCCCTGAACTGCGATTTCTCATTTATTAGTCAAACCTTTAGTTTCAGTTTACAAACAATCTTCAACAAACCCCCTTGATAGGAGTAGGAATAGTTAGTAGATAAACTCTTAGACTAGATAACTTTTCCTTGGGTTCGACCCTGCTTACTGCTACACTAGTATTGAGTAGGAATATAAATTTAGTTTTGCAGTGCACACTGACGCTGTCAAAATTTGGCGCCGTTGCCGGGGAAATCAACTTTAGTTTAGGAGTTTTAGTTAGGATTAGTTTTTTTTATTTGTTTTTGTTTTTATTTTTTCTGAATTTTTTCTGACTTCTCATAATGGATGATACAAGCGACAATAATCAAAGAGATCTAGCCCTGCCACGAGTTGGAGGCAGACGAGACAATGAGAATGTCATTGACGGGTTTGAGGACCGAGAACGTGAATTGTGGCGCAGATTGAGGGAGAGAGAAGAGGCACTTCGAAGAGCACAAGATCAGTGTCAAATAGATGATGGTGCCGATAGACAAATTCCAGATCTTCAGTTACCGCCAGTAGATCCGTATCATTAGCCACGGTATATGCCTCAGCAACAACATTACCAGTATCAACCACCTCAGCAGCAGTACAGACCATATAAGCCTCCACAATATCAGCAGCAGATTCAGGGAGGCACCTATAGAGACTTTATAGCTCCCAGGTTGAACAATCAGCAGTGGTGCATTAGACAAGATCCGGAGCTGGACAACTTTGAGATCAAAACAGGTATTGCTCATAATTTACCAAAGTTTAGTGGATTGTCAGGTGAGAATGCTACAAGGCATTTACAAGAGTTTAATGGGATATGCCAGACACTGAAGCCATATACTGCACCAGAGGACAGGTTCAAATTACGTGCATTCCCGTTGAGTTTAACTGACAATGCAAAATCCTGGTTTTTGTCTCTTAGTTCAGGAAGTATTACTAGTTGGGAGCAGATGCAGAGAGTATTTTTAGAGAAGTACTACCCACCCGGAAGAGCTCTGCAAGTTAGAAGACAGTTGTCTACTATTAAGCAAGAACCAAATGAGCCTTTATTTGACTATCTCGAGTAGAGCAGAGCTATTGTACTCTTGATACGGATGAGCACATGCATGTCACATATTTGCTAGAAGGGATGAGACAGCTAGATCGAATGCTTTTAAATGCTGCAGCTGGTGGTGCCATGTTCAATAAGTCACCGGCAAAGGTGAGACAAATCATAGCTAACTATGTAGAGAGTGCTCGATTTAGAGAAGGTACGAGTAGAGTAGAGGAGCCTAGCCGTACAAGGAATGTGTCACAGGTTGCAGAACATAGTGTCATTACACAGGTGAACACAGCTCAGATGGCTCGGGAGATTAGAGAGCTGAAGGAAATGTTGCAGCAGCTGACAGTGAAGCCATGTGGTTTTTGTGGTGTCACTAGCCACAAAACTGATGAGTGTCCAACGCTTCAAGATGATCAGACGGCTGATGTAAATGCAATGGGAGGTTATCAGAATTTTGGTAACAGACAAGGTGGTAGACTGAACTGGAATGAGCAGATTAGACAGAATTGGAACAACAATGATGGAGGTCGAGTACCTATTATGGACAGAATCAGCAACCTCCACCATACCAGCCACCCTTCCGTCAGCAGAATAGATATCCGGGTAGTACTAAAGGATATCAACTGCAGAGACAGTCAAACGCTCACCCTACAACAGCTAATGCAGGACCGACTAACTCAACGGAAGAGATGTTGCAGGAATTACTCAAGGGGCATAACGAGATGAGAAAGGAGCAAGGTGAGATAAGGAAGGAGCAAAGTGAGATAAGAAAGGAGCTGAGTGAGACACAGAAACAGCTTTCTCACGTTACTAGTGCTGTGGTTGAGCTCCAAAAAGATACAGGAAGGCTCCCTTCTCAAACGATCCCGAATCCAAAGAGTAGTGTTAATGCCATGAGGTTGAGAGGTGGAAAAGAGTTGGAACAGGTTTCAAGAAACAAGAATTCGGACTCACACTCAGCGTCTACCGCGGACGCTCAGAGGATTTCAGCCGCGGACGTTTCAGCATTTCCCATTAATCCTATAAGGACCGCGGACGTAACTAGTGAAGGGTCCGCAGGTAATATTCCAGCGTCTACCGCAGGCGCCCAACCAATTTGTCCCGCGGACGTCCCTGACATTCCTGTAAATCCCATAGGGTCCGCGGAAAATAATTCTTCAAGGACCGCAGTGCAGGCTGATCTGAATTTTAAAAATCGGTTTTCTAACACTTCTCTTCCATTCCCTGCGCAGATAAAGAAACCTAAGAAGTCTTTGGCTATGGATCCTGAGTTATTGGAGCTGTTTAGCAAGGTTGAGATCACCATCCCGCTACTTGATGCTGTTAAGCAAATTCCGAAGTATGCTAAGTTTTTCAAGTAGTTGTGCACTACTAGGAGAGGAGGAAACAAAGCAGAGAAAGTAAATATGATTCAAAATGTTTGTTCTCTTCAGCAGTGCTAGGTGGCGAAGAAACGAGGTGATTGACGAGCACGTCGTTGAGTGCTGCAAATTTGTCCCGACTCTCCTCACTAGTATAGTATTGGCAAGCTGGGGTCGAATCCACAGGGAACGGTGGAAGTCTCTTTTCAACTACAAACTAAGATTGGGTTGTGCGTGAGTATTAAAGAAAGAAAGAAAAACTGCTGCGCAAGTACAACTGGCGCACACACAGATAGCAAGTATGAAAGACTCAAACAAGTATGCAAGAGATGAATCCGGTTCAGATTCTTCACTATGAACTCTATGTTTTATCCTTGGTCACTAAAGGCACATGATATAATTGTCCACGTAGATTAAGGTCCTGTCACAGCTTAATAACCTACACATACATTCCGGTCAAGGTTTGTATGATATTACTACTCAATCTAGTCTAGTCAATAACGAATCCGGTCAAGGTAGTTACTGCCTATTCTAGTGTTACTCCTATCATTCACAGTCACGTACTTCTGATAGTTTAACTATAGATACTAGATTCTACAACTAAGTCTGCGGTGCAAGGCTTCGCTTAATTGTCTAACCTAATTATCATGCAATGGAGTGCGGAATAATAACACTAAACTTTATCATGTAAATTAAGAACAAGACCTCAAAAACATATTATTCATAGATCCAAATCCAAACCGAAATCAGTAAGTTAGCTAGACATACTGATCGAATACATCTCAAGAATAATTATAAGATAACTAAAATAACAAGACAAATCTGGATGCTGCGTCGTCAGCTCGCGTGACAGCTTGCGCGCACGTCTTCGCCGGAATTCTGCTCTGCGCCGTCAGCTCTCTCTAAGTGTGCCTCTTGTGATCTCCATAAAGCTTTGTATTTATAGTCCTTGCCTTCTAGGGTTTCCACGAATATTTAGGCAAGAATATCTGAGGGAAATCATCTTTATCTCTAAGAATCAGCTTAGGAAATATTAAATCTCCAAAACTGAATTTAGAAATCTCTTTAGCGCGTGATGACGTCATCGTTCCGAATATCTCGCTGTCTGCTGACGTCACCATTTTGCTGTCTTCTGCGCGACCTTCACTCGCGCGCCATAGTGCTCGCGCGCCAGTGGCCAATTGTTGATTGTCTTTGCCTTGTTATCTTTTTGCACGAGATTCAGCCTTCTTGTTGCGTTTTCGTTCTAACTCTTCTTTCAGACCTGAAGCACAAAACTACACCAAAAGCGTAATCTTATACCATAATATGCTAGAATAAAAGCAGTGTAAAGGACATAAAATAGCGTACAACTGCACTCTATCAGTGATCCTGGTCCATTTCTTATTTCTTGTATCATTGGTAAGAATAAGGTAGATAATTGCATGCTAGACTCTGGTGCAGCTATTAATGTTCTACCATATTCCATTTATAGATCATTACATATTGGACCTCTACAACGTACTGATTTAACGATTCAACTTGCTAATCGTTCTTGTGCTAAGCCGGAAGGCATTCTAATTGACGTTGTAGTTCGTGTTGGCAAGCTAATAATTCTTGCAGATTTTTATGTGCTGAAATCTGAGGATGAAGGTATACTAGACACTTCGCCTGTTCTACTAGGGAGACCATTTATATACACTGCTAGTGCAAAGGTCGATTCAAAGACAGGTGAGCTCTCCATGGAGGTAGATGGAGAGGTAGTGAAGATTAATTTGTTTAGATCTATGCAGTATCCTTCTAATGTTGCAGGAATTCATTCAATAGAGGTGATGGATGAATCAGATGTATTAAAGAATGAATTTTTGTGTGGAGAAGATAACTTGGAGGAGGTTCTTAGTGAGAGCTGCAAAGCTGTGGACAGCATCAGGTATGAGATTAATGAAGTTAAACTGTGTAGTAACCCTATACCTGTCCCTTCTGTTTTGCAGGCTCCTACTGTAGAACTAAAGACGCTTCCTGATCATTTGAAGTATATCTTTTTGGGAGAAGCAGAAACTTTACCGGTGATTATCAAGAAGGATCTAGAGCCGGAGCAAGAGTTGAGACTCACACGTGTGTTGAAGGAGCACAAGACAGCCATAGGATGGACACTAGCTGACATCAAAGGACTTAGTCCTACTGTGTGTATGCATCGAATCCTTTTAGAGGATGGTGCGAGACCAGTACGACAACCTCAGCGCAGATTGAATCCTCAGATGATGGAGGTAGTCCAGAAAGAGGTACAGAAATTACTTGATGCTGGTGTTATTTATCCTATTTCTGACAGTGAATGGGTGAGTCCAGTGCATGTAGTCCCTAAAAAGACTGGATTCACAGTTGAGATTAATGATAGGGTGAATCAGTTCAAAGAGAGTACAGAATGGATGGCGGATGTGTATTGATTATCGCAGATTGAATGCCGCTACACGTAAGGATCACTTTCCTTTGCCATTCATTGATCAGATGCTTGATAGGCTCGCAGGTAAGCCTTATTTTTGTTTCTTGGATGGTTATTCTGGTTATAATCAAATTCCTATTGCATTAGAGGACCAGGATAAGACTACATTTACATGCCCGGTAGGAACATTTGCATTTAGACGCATGTCTTTTGGGTTGTGTAATGCTCCGGGTACATTTCAGCGTGTTGTGATGAGCATATTTTCTGATTTGTTAAATGACTGTGTAGAGGTATTCATGGATGACTTTACGGTGTATGGAAATACTTTTGATGAATGTCTACACAGTTTGCAAAAAGTTCTTACACGCTGTATTGAGAGTAACTTAGTGCTGAATTATGAAAAATGTCACTTCATGGTTACTCAGGGTATTGTTTAGGTCACATAGTATCTAAGGATGGCATTCAGGTAGATAAAGCTAAGATTGATGTTATTCGTGGTTTGCCTTATCCTACTGACCAACGTGCTGTGAAGTCTTTTCTAGGACATGCAGGTTTTTATCGCAGGTTTGTAAAAGACTTTTCGAAGATTTCACTGCCTATGTCTAAGTTGCTGCAGAAAGATGTACCGTTTGATTTTGATGAGCAGTGTAAGACAGCTTTTGATGAACTGAAGGCAGCCCTGATTACTGCACCAATAGTACAAGCACCAGATTGGAGTCAACCTTTTGAGATTATGTGTGATGCTAGTAACTATGCTGTAGGTGCAGTACTTGGACAGAGGAAGGACAAGAAGCCAGTGGTTATATATTACGCTTCCAGGACTTTAGACACAGCGCAGAAAAATTATTCTACTACTGAGAAAGAACTTTTAGCTGTTGTCTTTGCTTTAGAAAAATTTCGTCCTTATTTACTTGGTTCTAAAGTGATTGTCTTTACTGATCATGCAGCTATCAGATATTTGACAGCCAAGAAGGAGACGAAACCACGGCTGATGAGATGGATTCTATTACTCCAGGAGTTTGACTTACAGATCAAAGATAAGAAAGGGAGTGATAATGCTGTTGCTGATCATCTGAGTCGGATAGTCCTCGAGGAGGAAGCTGTAGCAATTACTGACACTTTCCCGAACATCTATTTGCCATTGAGAAGGTACCATGGTACTGACTTAGTCAATTACCTGGTAGGAGGTACGTTTCCTCCATCTCTAAATAAAGCTCAGAAATTGAAGTTGAAACATGATTCTAGGTATTACATTTGGGATGATCCATATCTATGGAAAATTGGTGTTGATCAGGTTGTTAGACGTTGTGTGCCTGATAGTGAGATCCCATCTGTTTTATCTTTTTGTCATGAACATGCATGTGGTGGCCATTTTGGACCAAAGCATACTACGAGGAAAATTATTGATAGTGGTTTCTTTTGGCCTAGCTTGTTTAGAGATGCATATGAGCACTGTAAAGCATGTGATAGATGTCAGAGAGTTGGTAATATTTCAGCTAGGAATGAGATGCCTCAAAATCCCATTGTTGTTGATGAAGTGTTTGATATTTGGGGGATTGATTTTATGGGTCCGTTTCCTATGTCTCAAGGTTATATGTATATTCTTGTGGCTGTGGATTATGTGTCAAAATGAGTAGAGGCTAAGGCTACAAGAACTGATGACGGTAAGACTGTAGTGGATTTTCTGCGTACTAATATCTTTTGCAGGTATGGAGTACCGAAGGCGGTGATAAGCGATCAAGGATCTCACTTTTGTAACACAAGGGTTGCAACAGTGTTTAAACAATTTGGAGTTCACCACCGAGTCTCTACAACTTACCACCCGCAGACAAACGGGCAAGCAGAAATATCCAACAGGGAGATTAAGTCCATATTAGAGAAGATGGTGAAGCCTTCTCGGAAAGACTGGTCGGTGCGTCTAGATGAAGCTTTGTGGGCTTATAGAACAGCCTACAAAACACCTATTGGAACCACTCCATTCAGGCTTGTGTATGGAAAAGCATGTCACTTGCCAGTTGAGGTAGAGCATAAAGCTTATTGGGCTATTAAATCGTGTAACTTTGACTTGGCTAGTGCAGGTATAGAACGGAAGCTACAGATGAACGAACTAGAAGAATTGCGTTTAGAAGCCTATGACAGTCAGATTGATTACAAAGAACGAACTAAGTTGTATCATGAAGAATACATTCTTAGACGGTCTTTTTGAAGTCGGTCAGCAGGTATTATTATTTTCTTCTAGATTACGTCTAATGCCTGGAAAGCTTCGTTCTCGTTGGACGGGTCCATATACTGTGCTAAAAGTTTACAACAATGGAGCTTTGGAATTGGAGAAGACAAGCACTGGAGAGAAATTTGTTGTAAATGGACAATGAGTCAAGCTTTATCATGGAGGGACATTCCCCTCAGATGCTGATATTTCTTTAGCAGAACCTGTAATGGAAACTTGATACAGGTATTGTCGACCCAGCGACGTAAAACCAGTGCGCTTATCGGGAGGCAACCCGAGTGTACTTAGTTAATTTTCTTTTCTTTTTTTATGTTTTTCTCTTATTTCTGATGTGACACGGTGATTAGTGCACTTTTAGTGCATTTGTTTGCTGAGTTGCAGGTATTAAAATCAGATTTTGGAATAACACTCAACGTCTACGGCGGACGTCCTGGAGATTTTATCCGCGGACGTGCTTGGATTTTAGTAAATGGTTCAGGGTCCGCGTAATTATTCTCTTCAGGGGTCCGCGGATATCACTCAGCTTGCACCGCGGACGTCCATGGTTTTTTTTCCGCGGTCGTTCCGTAATAATTTGAAACCTACTAAGCGTCCGCGGATAGTATTTGTTAAGGGTCCGCGGATTAGCTCGCTGCGCAGAAATCAGACCGAACTCCGAATTTGGAAACGCACACCACTTTTATTCTCTGACGCTCCATCAAAAGCTCCGTCGCTTGTCTCCACATCCTGCTCACCGAAATTAATCTTCAACTTGGTCAGGTACGAATTTTTGTTTTATTGAACGGATATTGATTTGAATTTTTGGTGGTGAGTGGGACGGATTGGGTTATCAACGGAGGATTTTGTGTATGGTGCGTTTGACTATGTGAAATTGAGTTTGTGGTGGTTGAATTTGTGAGTGAATCGGAGGAACTTGTCAACAATCATCGGAATCGGATCTGGGAGCCATCCGCGGACGGTAAGGGAATTATTGCCGCGAACGTTAAGGGATTTTCTTATATTGCTTAGGGTCCGCGGGAAAAATCTATTAAGGGTCCGCGGTACAAGCTGATTTGGAATAAATTTTTATCTCAGACGAATGATTGGAGCAAGAAGAACTCGTAGCCAGGTTGAGAGAGGTGAGCCGTCACAAGCAGTGAGCATTCCAGACACATTCTTACGGGTGCCTCATCTAGAACCTATATGGCCGTGTCGACCTTTCATGGAGAGAATGGGGGTCTATGAGGAAGCTCAAGCTATGCTTCGCCGCAGCGGGTGGCCCAGATTTTTTGGGTTATACGGAGAGTCGGATGTAGAGGATACATCCGAGTTTTTGGGCACGCTAGGTCTTTCAGGACATTATGATCCTACAGATTTTTCAGTACATCCACAGAGGAGTCACGCATAGAGTTTCTAGCGAGCAGTTGTGAGCCGTGTTTGGATGGAGGTCTGGTGGCGAGTATCTCTCGATGCACAGGGCCGAGAGGGAGCGAGCATGGGAGGAGGTCTCGGGTCTGGATACGGCTTTTTACCCGAGTAAGACCAAGGCGCAATCCATTGGTAGGCCGGTACTGTTTGCTCTCCATTTTATGAAGGCCATGACCCTCCACGCCCGGAAGAACGGAGGCGACAAAATTACGAAGAATGACTTAGCTGTTCTAGCTTTGCTATGCAGAGGAAGAGTGGTGAACTGGAGTCAGTATGTATTGACACATTGGAGTCAGGTTAGATCATCTGGGCCTGTTACTTGTGGAGGCACGATCACTTTCATGCTTCGCGCACTGCATCCCCACCCAGTCCCGCCAGAGGGACTTAGATCAGCAGACAGTCCACCTAGACGAGTTGGTAGGCCGAGGAATCAGACGGGTGGTATAGTGATAGGTGAGCCGTCCGGCACAGCAGGGCCAATTTACATCTGAGCAGATTTATTTTTTCTTTAACTCATTTCGCTCTCAGATTCTTGGCATGCAGGGTTTCCAGCCAGTGCAACCACCTTTGGGATGGACTCCGGGAGCAGCCATACCGCCTGAGTACTTGCAGCCTTTTCCTCCACCTGAGGATCAGTAGGGGAGTTACTTGTCCCTATCACATTATTTATTGTTTTTTATTAGTGTCTGTGTCCCCTTCTTCATTCTTGTTGTATGTTGTGCCGTGAGGACACGGCATATTTCAAGTGTGGGGGAGGGAAATCGAGTCAGTCTAGAGTCTAGAGTCTTGTTTATTGTATGAGTCGAAGAGGAGAATAATCATTGTATGCTGTGATGAAGTGACGGTCTATATAAATGATGTTCTATCCTATGATTTCGGATATGTCTGTATGCATGAATCTGATGTTTTGTGATGTTTGTGCTTGATGATATGATTGCTTATGAGTTGAGATATCTGGTGATGTAGAGTTGATAGAAAATGTCCAAGAGGGATTTAACATTCATTCTGAGATTTGCGTGAATAATTGCGCTATACGTTGAGTTGATATTGTGGCATTCCGAATTGTGAAAAAGATTATCTAATCTCTTGTCTGAGTAACCGGGAAAAGAGATGAGCGACCCTCATCTTGACTCGCGTAAAAAGGACAAGAAGAGAAGTGAAATCTGTATGTGGATAGTTCATTGGCAACGAATGTTTTTGTTTTATATTGGTTATCGACTAGTGCCGAGGGTTAGGAAGAAAACCAAGACACTTCCCACTTGAGCACTTGCTTTAACCCTCATCTTGACTCACATAAAAAGGACAAGATGAGAAGTGAAATCTATATGTGGATAGTTCATTGGCAACGAATGTTTTTTGTTTTATATTAGTTATTGACTAGTGCCGGGGGTTACGAAGAACACCAAGACACTTCCCACTTGAGCACTTGCTTTAACCAATGGCAAAAGCCAAAATAAGGCAAGCCATCATTATTGAAAAAAAAATTCAGAAAATTCAGCAAAAAAAAAGAATGAATAAAGATTGTTGCCATTGAATTTATCCAATAGTGTGTTTCGGATGCCGTAGTAAAAACTCAACTGTTAGTGCGATTTGGATTGTAAATTAAAGAATGAAGTTAAGAATCTGAAAAGGACTATCTCTACACTATCATTGATATATCTCGACTTGAGTATTATCGTTGATTGCAGATTGAACATTATTGACGATGACTGTATGAAGATGTAAATGGATTGATTGGGTAGGATGTTATGAGTTGGATTGTCATGTAATCACAGTGTACTCTGATTGATTCGAATCTAAAGTCTAGATCTTTACTTGTTCGAGACGAACAAGGATAAGTGTAGGAGAGTTTGATGGAGCGTATTTATACGATCCATCATTGTCTTATTTCCGTTATTCTTATATGTTTATTTGCGAAATATTACCTTGTTGTAGTGTTTTGCATTTCAGGCGTATTTGGAGTGTAATGGAGATTTTACACGCTTATCGAGCAATTCTAGACGGATTCGGAGCACGAAGACGAAGGGAAGAAGCGAATGCAGACTGGATGACGTCAGCATGACGTCAGCCGCGGACGGTACTACAACTACATCCGCGGACGTTACTGAATTTATACAAATGC
This sequence comes from Sedum album, assembly GCA_006409495.1. Lineage (NCBI taxonomy): Eukaryota > Viridiplantae > Streptophyta > Magnoliopsida > Saxifragales > Crassulaceae > Sedum > Sedum album. The sequence continues at coordinate 12,933 of QZGG01001348.1, read as the reverse complement.
TTAAGGGTCCGCGGATGAAACCCATGAAGGGTCCGCGGTCAGCTCGGCCCGGCCCAGTTCAAAAAATCAGCAGCTTTTTCATTAGGGTTTCAATCCTAATCGAGAGAGCATCTTTGGACGGCGAAATTCCAGAGCGTAGAGTAGAGAATTGTAACCAAGCTTCAGCCTTAGTCTTCAAGATTGATAACTCTTCGAACTCACTTTTAGCATTTTGTTTTGTTACAATGTTTTTGATGAGTAGCTAAATTTCCTTACAGTTTTGGGAATTGAGTTGCAACATTGTATGAGACTGTTGAATAGCACGTTTTATTCTAGGGAATTCTGTTCTTTGTTATGAATTGCATGTATTGTTATTTGCTTAACTCAGCCTAGCGGTAAACTTAGGTTTATAGCAATTGCATGATATCTAATTGAATTGACATAGTAGTAAAGCCTAGCGGCGGAGCTATTGTGGAGTTTGATTAGGTTATTGTTACATCATCTTGAGACTCTAGCGGGTAATAGAGGATAAAACTAGAATTAGGTAACAACCCTAGCGGGACTATCTAATTAGAACTACTATAATTCATTAGCTTAGAACGTGTCTGGTCTATGATTACTAGTTGCAACGAGATTCCCTGAACTGCAATTTCTCATTTATTTGTCTAATCTTTAGTTATAGTTTACAAACAATCTTTAACAACCCCCTGATAGGAGTAGGAATAGTTAGTAGATAAACTCTTAAACTAGATTATTTTCCCTTGGGTTTGACCCTGCTTAATGCTACACTAGTATTTAGTAGGAATATAAATTTAGATTTGCAGTGCACAACGACGCGCTGTCAACTATGTTGGTAGCATGTATTATCTCATGTTGGTATCTTCTAATTTACGAATGTCTGTTGTTAGTAGCTGGGTCCTTGCTGTTAGTTGTACAGTTATTGGCTTCGATTGAGTATTGCTTTTTGATGTTTCTTACATCCAAGTCTTGGTTTTTTGCTAAATTTGGCCACTTTGTGTTTTATTATCTTTATTGTCTTTATTGTCTTTACTGTCTTTGTTGTTGTGTTGTGTGTTTTGTCTGTGGGTGTTAAGTAATTTATAGTGTTTTTTGTTTTTGCTAATTATTATTTAATTTTAAACATATTATAGATATTAAAATCTTACAAACCATATATTTTAAGTCATGCTATATTTTAATTTTTATAATTGAATTTATATGTTCAGCTTAATATTTGAAAATAATTATTGTTTATATATCGTCGTTATAATTTTTGGAACGTGTCCAAATCGTTATTTTATAATTATAAATTTTAAATCTGATTAACTTTATATTTCAAATTATATTATATTTTATATTTATATAAACATTTATGTTTAGTTTAATTAATTTTAAATAATAATATTTTTGGTAACATTATAATTTATCTTTTTTATTTATATATAATTATTATTACTCTTATAAACTTATGAATTAATATAAATTTCGATTGAAATTAACTATTTAGTTTAATATTATTATAACATTTTTAGCCCAATTTTTTCATTTTATTAATGTCTTTTCGTTCTATTTAATTATATAATTTGAAATTTTATTTACACATAATTATTATAACCGTCATAATTTTGGACCATAACCTTATCCTTAACGTAATTGTGGACAAATGATAATTAATTTTATTATTTAATATTACACCATTAAATTCATTTTAAAGATAGATTAACATTATATTTTAAAGTATACTACATTTTATATTTGTGGTGACACTTTAATGTTCAATTTAGTAAATATTATAAGTGTTTTCAATTCAATACAATGTTTTAAAATAATTTTAATTTCATTTACATACAACTGTTTTAACTGTCATAATTTTTAAAAACAGACCGTGACAATGTTGGTAGCATGTATTATCTCATGTTGGTATCTTCTGATTTATGAACTTCTGTTGTTAGTAGCTGGGTCCTTGCTGTTAGTTGTACAGTTATTGGCTTCGATTGAGTATTGCTTTTGTGGTTCTTACATCCAACTATCCAAGTCTTGGTATTTGCTAATTTTGGCCACTTTGTGTTTTATTATCTTTATTAATTTTACTGTCTTTACTGTCTTTTTCTGCCCTAATTGGCTTTACTGTCTTTACTCTCTTCATAGTCTTTATTGTCTTCACTGTCTTTGTTGTTGTGTTGTCTGTGGGTGTTAGTTAATTTATAGTATTTTTGGTTTTTGCTAATTATATATTTAATTTTAAACATATAATAAATATTAAAATTTTACTAACCATATATTTTAAGTTATGCTGTATTTTAATTTTTATAATTGAATTTATATGTTCAGCTTAATATTTTAAAATAATTATTGTTTATATATCATTGTTATAATTTTTGGAACGTGGCTAAATCGTTATTTTATAATTTTAAATTTTAAATCTGATTAACATTATATTTCAAATTGTATTATATTTTATATTTATATAAACATTTATGTTTAGTTTAATTAATTTTAAATAGTAATATTTTTGGTAACATTATAATTTATCTTTTATATTTATATATAATTATTATTACTCTTATAAACTTATGAATTAATATAAATTTTGATTTAAATTAACTATTTAGTTTAATATTCTTATAACATTTTCAACTCAGTTTTTAATTTTATTAATATATTTTGTTCTATCAAAGTATATAATTTGAAATTTTATTTACATATAATTATTATAACTGTCATAATTTTGGACCATAACCTTACCCTTAACGTAATTGTGGACTAATAATAATTAATTTTATTATTTAATATTACACCATTAAATTAATTTTAAAAATAGAGTAACATTATATTTTAAAGTATACTACATTTTATATTTGTGGTGACACTTTAATATTCAATTTAGTAAATATTATAAGTGTTTTCAATTCAATATAATGTTTTAAAATAATTTTAATTTTATTTACATACAATTGTTTTAACTGTCATAATTTTTAAGAACACAACGTGACTATGTTGGTAGCATGCATTATCTCATGTTGGTATCTTCTGATATATGAATGTCTGTTGTTAGTTAGTCTGGAATTATGACAGTTATAATAATTATATATAAATAAAACTACAAATTATATTATCAAATAGAACACAAATATATTAATAAAATTAAATAAGATGAGCTAAAAATATTATAATAATATAAAACAAAATAATTAAATATCAGTCAAAATTTATATGAATTCATAAGTTTAAAATTAAATAATGAACATAATTTAAAAAATGACCCAAAAATTATAAGCGTACTAAAATATTACTGTTGAAATTAACTAAACCAAACATAAAAATGTTTATATAAAAATAAAAATATAATATAATTGGAAATGTAATGTTAAATAGATTTTTATTTGTATATCATCATTATAATTGTTGTAATTGTTGGGAATGTGGTCAAATCGTTATTCTTGCATTTAAATCTTGCTTTTTGCCAAGTCTGGCAGCTATGTGTTATTATTTTTATTGTCTTTAGTGGTTTCACTAATTTTATTATCTCTTACTGTCTTTAATCTCTTTACTCTCTTAACTGTTTGTACTGTATGTGTTGTCTGTGTTATCTGTGGGTAATAAAAAAATTATAGTTTATTTGATTTTGGCTAACTATAATTATTTTAAACATATAAATAAAATTAAATTCTGATTAACTATATAATTTAAGGTATATTATATTTGAAATTTTATAAATACATTTTTTACTCAGCTTAATGTTTTAAAATAATTTTTATTTGTATATCATTATTATAATTGTTGTAATTGGTTGGAATGTGGCCAAATCGTTAATCTTGCATTCATGTCTTTGGTTTTGCTAATTCTGGCAGCTTTGTGTGTATTATCTTTATTGTCTCTAATGGTTTTACTTTCTTTTACTATCTTTACGCTCTTCACTGTCCTTACCGTCTTTACTGTTTTGTTGTGTGTGTTGTCACTGGTTTTTATTGAATTGACACTTTATTTGATTTTAGCTAATTATTATTTTATTTTAAATATATGAATACATTTCAAAATTTGATTCACTACATATTTTAAATTATATTATATTTAAATTTTTATAATTACGTTTTTATGTTCATCCTAAAGTTTTAAATAATTTTTATTTGTATATCATTGTTATAATTGTTGTACTTGTTGGGAATGTGGCCAAATCGTTATTCTTGCATTCAAGTCTTGGTTTTTGCCAATTCTGACAGCTTTTAGTGTTATTCTCTTTGTTTGTCTTTTATGGTTTTACTTTCTTTTACTATCTTTACTCTCTTCACTGTCCTTACCGTCTTTACTGTCTCTGTTGGGAATGTGGTCAAATCGTTATTCTTGCATTATATTTGAAAATTTTAAAATTGAACTTTTATATTAATTTGAAAATTTGATCGACATTATATTTTAAATAATACGTTGTGTATTAATTTCAATTAAACAAATTTTTTAATTAGTTTTAAATTCTATTTGTCTCTAAATATTTTAAATGTCATAAGACTAAACCAGATTATTTAATTTTAATTGTAATTAAATCAATATTCAGTTGTAAACGTATTTTATTTATTATGACATTTTATGTTCAGTTTATTGATTTTTATATACTTCAGTTCTTTTTATGTTTTACAATAATTTATATTTGTTATAATATGAAGAAAATGTAAAATATGAATTAAAAGGATAATGGAGACATGGAGAATTGAAGAGAAGTCATGGAGATTTTCTTATTCGCTTTTCATATAATTCAAAGTCTTTATATAGACATTACAAAGAATATGAATGACTTGAAACTCAAAAGTCATACAACTCTCATTAGTATGTATTTATAACACTCCCCCTTTGGATGACTTGAGTAAATAGAGCTTTCTTGATCTGCCTCGTTAAAACCTTTATCTTGGAAAAACCCATTTGGGAGAAAAAAAAACCAAGATGTGGAAAAAAGAGTACAGATAAAAGCCTCCCCCTCAAAATAACATTCACTTAACTCGACTAAATTCTTCATGATATGGTACATCAGGACCTATCATATAGGGGACATAATCGTTTGCCTGAGTGTATGAATTGCCTCGTTAAAACCCTTTCCTTTGAAAAACCCGGTAGGATAAAAACAAAGGGAGGGAAAAAGAGTACAATCATAACACTCCCCTCAACTTAACGTTTATAGACGTACTTTGAGTTTTGATGTAATGATTTACGCATTTATTAATCCTTCAGGGATTTCTTATCTAAGAATGCATATATGCATTTATCATATCCAAAAGTTGCATTATACGTCGCAATAATTAAGCGACTAAAAATAATAGGAATTAATGCGTTATTCAACTACTGGTGAATAGCTTTCCTGAAATTCACTCTAAACTTATGAGTAAAATTTCGTGCAACCAGCTTGACTTTATACCATATAGCTTTCTTATATTCAAACATTTGTGTGAACACCCACCCAAAGCTTACTGGTTTGCACTTCGTATATTGGAGCTTCAGGTCCAAACAAACGATATTAATTTACTTTAAAATATCCAGCTCTTTTAGTTACTTTGACATCGATATTTATTTTGGGATCATGATCATCTTCTTAGACGACTTTGAATGCAAAGATATAACTATATTTACACTGTTTCGATAATCCAACAGTGGTGTTGGCGATGTATCAAATTATCGTTAATATCTTTGTTCATTTTCTCGTCAAAAGAAATCTCTTCTGGAGTTTTCCTTAATTTATGAACTCATGTAACTTATCGACATCTCTTTACATCGTATATATTTTTTCCACTTACATGGAAGTATATCCTTAGATCCTAGTGGTTTCCCCACAAATACGATGTGTCTCAAATAATTTAAATCTGGAGTTACTTCAGGAATCTCCAAACGAGCTGGTGCATTTTCAAAATGCATATGTGATTTTGTAACTTTTGGCTTATGTAAACGCATCCGGTTAATATTAGGTTCAAAATCACATTTTGTGTTCTTCGATCAAGGTTGATAAGGAGGAATATTACATCTCCTAAAAGGATAATATGGAAGAACTATTCAATTTCCTTCTCATTTTCTTCTCCTCCTAAATTGGAAATTTTAATTTATCATATTAACAATCACAATATCGAGCTTCAAATTAACTTGCTCTTGATATTAGATGATTGGCGAGGAGCCGAGGACTCAAAACCCCACATGATTTCCAACCCTCTTTGTGGTCTTAAATATTGTGGAGGAGGAATGTGAACATTCATTGCACATACTTTCAAGTTCTCTTTTGGAGATACTTGTGAAAAATATTTATTTATGGTTGATATGAGTCAAGTAAAATCCTCAATTTCAAAGTTGTATTTCTCAAAATCTAAGGAAGTTAACTTGATTATATAATAGTTCCAATATATATTCGCAGTATTCATGACTCCACTGGGTCAATTTGCGATGTTATATGAACTACTATTACTCATTCAACCAAATGATAAATTCTAATATAAACTTTAGCGTAATTTATGCACATAGTCTAGCCAAATTATTTGATTGGTTGACTAGATAATGAGTTCACATTCGTGATTCCTTCAGGGAACATAAGAGATTTGCGTTTACTTTTATTATAAATAATCCATGTAAATTTGCCAAGTTTACATGCCGATCATGCCGAGTCACCATTTGAGAAGAACTGTAGGTTCTTAAGTGGGTGTTCTTGTGAACTTTCGGTGATCTTTCGGATCATCAGTTCATCGGTGACTGACTCAAACTTGCCACAAAGAATAATAATTAGTATCCACTAAACAACTTCCGGTTAGTGATATCAAATAGAAGCACTGTGATTTCTCATTATGCATTTCTAATGGTTATCTCATTTACACTCTCTTCAGGGAGTAATGTATTACTTACAAAGATTTCAAAATATACATATTACTCTTCAGGAGTAAATGTATTATACAAATTTACACATAAAATGATATATTTATATTCATCTATTTTGAGAGACATGTATCACTCTTTTGGAGTGGTGACCATATTGCTCCCAGGGAATAATATTTTACATTTATCTACATGTAAGATAATACATTCACTCTTCTGGAGTATATAACTTTCACTTGAATCACAAGATAATATAAATATAAAAGTATTGAACGAATTTACAATCTTGCTAATGTATATATATACAAAATATTAAATTACTTTGTTGCTTTCAACATTAATAAAATATACTCACTTCTAGGAGTAATATTTTTACGCGAGTCAAGATGAGGGTCGCTCATCTCTTTTCCCGATTACTCAAACAAGATAATCTTTTTCACAGTTCGGAATACCACAAAATCAACTCAACATACAGCGCAATTATTCACAAATATCAGAATGAATGTCAAATCCCTCTAGGACATTTTCTATCAACTCTACATCATCAAATATCTCAACTCAAAAGCATTCATATCATCAAGCACAAACATCACAAAACATCAGATTTCATGCATGCGGAAATATCAGAAATTCATAGGATAGAACATCACTCATATACATCATCATTTCATCACAGCATACAATGATAATTCTCCTCTTCGACTCATAAAATACAATGAAAAAACAACGACTCTAAACTGACTCGATTTCTCTCCCCCACACTTGAAATATGCCGGTCCTCACGGCATAACATACAACAAAAATAAAGAAGGGGACACAGACTCTAGTAAAATAAAAGTTAAAAGATGAGATAGGGAACAAGGAACTTGACGAGCACGTCGTTGAGTGCTGCAAAATTGTCCCGACTCTCCTTACTAGTATAGTATTGGCAAGCTGGGGTCGAATCCACAGGGAACGGTGAGAAGTCGTCTTTTATCTACAACTAAAGATTGGGTTTGTGAGTGAAAGCAAGTAAAAGAAAAGAAAACAGTTGCGCAAGTATGACGAGCGCACAATCAGAAAATAGTCACGCAAGAAGTTAATAGATATGCAAGAGATGAGCTCGGTTCAGATTCTTCACTATGAATTTCCATGTTTATCATTGGTTACTAAAGATTCATGATATAATGTTCACGTAGGTTAAGGTCCTGTCACAGCTTAATAACCTACACATACATTCCGGTCAAAGTATTATTACTCAATCTAGTCTAGTCAACCACGAATCCGGTCAAGGTAGCTATCGACTATTCTAGTGTTACTCTTATCATTCACAGTCACATACCTCTGATAGTTTAACTATAGATAACAGATTCTACAACTAAGTCTGCGGTGCAAGGCTTCGCTTAATTGTCTAACCTAATTATCATGCAATTGAGCTTGGAATAATAATACTAAACTTATCATGTAATTAAGAACAAAACCTCAAAACATGTCATTCATATATTTGAATCCAAACCGAATTCAGTAAGTTAGCTACTCATACTGAATGTATACATCTCAAGAATAAATATTGAACAACTAAGTAAATAGCAAATCTGAATGATGCGTCGTATGGCTCGCGTCGGTAGCTCGCGCGCACGGCTAGGTCTGAATTCCGCTCTGAGCCGCTTATTCCCCTCTGTGCAGCATATCTGTGATTTCCATGAAGCTTTGTATTTATAGTCTTGCCTCCTAGGGTTTTCACGAATTATTAGGCAAGAAAATCTGTAGGAAATCATCTTTATCTCTAAAAATCAGCTTTGGGAATATTTGATCTCCAAAAATCGAACTTAGAAATATTCTTAGCGTGTGATGACGTCATCGCTCCGGATATTTCGCTGATTGCTGACGTCATCTTTTTGCTCTGCTGTGGGCAACCCACACTCGCACGCCACACTGCTCGCGCGCTAGTGGTCTTTGGCTCTTTGCTCACTTTGTTGTCTTTTGTTCCGAGATTCAGCCTTCTTGTTGCACTTTTGTTCTAACTCTTGTATTCAACCTGAGATACAAAACTACACTAAAAGCGTAATCTTATACTCAATATGTTAGAATTACAAGCAGTGTAAAGGACTTAAAACAGCATACAAAAGTGCTCTATCAAATCCCCCACACTTACTCTTGTTCGTCCCTGAACAATCCGGCTTCCTTACCTCTTGGGTACTGTGCGTGAATGTTGGACTTACTGCGCCACATGTTTGCGCCACTCACATAACTTGCGCAACTGTGACTATACAACACCAAACTGGTTTAAGTAATTAATTCAAACCTTGTGTTACCTCTCATGTGGAATGCATACCAATTCGGATGATTGGGAGATGGTCATGTTTAAGCACCGGTCACCGAACTCTTCTTGATTTGCGATTGCATGATTATTTGTATTCGCTTTCTTTGTTACGTGATTGATCCGCGTCCTTAGGGTTTTCGAGCTTACGTCTTTGACGCTTCACTAACTTGTTTTCTCGGACTGTTTGATACACACTTCGTTTTGCACAATTTCTTCTTTTCATTGTTTTGGCCTTTTGAGCTTTAACTTTGAATTGAATACTTTCTGGTCCGGATAGTATTCTTTCCCTAGAACGGTTTCCAATCATGGCCTTCGGATAGCAGCTATGGAACCACGCCCCGCTCTCGCTTCTGACTAGTCACGCGCAAGTCAGGCCGCGCGTTTGCAACCGCGCGCCCTTTCTTGAGCGACTAACTTCAGCGAAGACGGTCTGTTTTCCCGTCTAGTCACGCCATTAGGGTTTTGCCTTCGGCATCTGCGTGACTGAGCTTGCTCTTTAACCTTTGACCGCGAAGTACCAACCTCCACGAATACTCATAACCATACAACCGCTCCTCACGTTTGGTTCTGTTGACTGCTTCTCTAGGACGTTTCTATCAGCTCCACATCCCTCTTTATTCTACTCGAGAGATACACAAAATTCGAATAAAATTGAAAAAACTCAGAATATGTCGTATATGCACAAATTATCGCAGGTGCGCGAGTAACGCACACAGGTCGCGCACGCCAGTGTTTCTCGCGCAAAGATACCTCTTGAGATGTCACATTCAGTTTTATCTAAACTAAAAAAATGAAAATTTTTTTAAATACCCCTAAGATAGATGTACTACTACCCCCCACACTTAAACAAAAATGTGTCCTCACGTTATGAACAAGTAGTAAAGACGGCAGTAGCAATGACGGGTTACCTCTCGGAAGTGTCGTGGTTTAACGTCGCGGGCTCGACAGTACCTTGTTTGGTCAATGCCATGGTATTTCTTCAATGTCCGATTGAGTTGACACGCGGGTTCTGTTGCGCGACTTCTTGCGCGCCCGGGTTGCGGTGCGCGCGTCTGCTGGTTCTAGGGCAGGCCCCTCTAACTCACCCGGTGTCAAAAGATCGAACTCCTGTGCTGGTGGAATTAGGCCCGAAAGATACTGCTTTATTCGCTGGCCGTTCGCCTTGAAGCGGTGATGATCATTGTGATCTTCGAGTTCAACGGCTCCGTGCGCAAAGATCTTTGTGATGGTGAACGATCCGGTCCACCTACTCCGCAACTTTCCTGGCATGATCTTTAGACGAGATGAGAATAACAAAACTTTATCACCAATGTTGAAAGAACGACGAAGAATAAACTTATCGTGATATAGTTTGGTGCACAATTTGTAGTCGCGCGTGCTGTCATATGCGCCTGCGCGTAACTCATCTAGCTCGTTCAAATCCAACATCCGTTCACGCCCTCACTATCCAGATCCAAATTGCATGTACGCAATGCCCAGTAGGCCTTGTGCTCTAATTCCACCGGAAGATGACATGCTTTTCCATAAACCAGTCGGAATGGGGAGGTGCCAATTGGTGTTTTGAAGGCTGTCCTATATGCCCATAGCGCGTCATCTAAACGGAGGCTCCAGTCTTTGCGTGTTGGCTTGACCATCTTTTCAAGTATACGCTTGATTTCTCTGTTGGAGATCTCGGCCTGGCCGTTTGTTTGTGGATGATAGGCCGTAGATGTTCTATGTTGGACTCCGTAATGCTTGAGTATCTGTGCCACCATCCACGGTATCTTACCCTGTAGCGTCATTATGTGCTCATCTGAGAAGGTCTCCTTGATGATCCCTTGATCCTCTTCATTGACTATACGGCTCAAGTGATCTGCCACTGTGTTGTCCGAGCCCTTCTTGTCCTTGATTTCTATGTCGAATTCCTGCAAAAGCAATAACCAACACATGAGTCTCGGCTTAGTTTCCTTCTTGGACATTAAATACCCTAGTGCCGCGTGATCTGTGAATATGATGACTTTGGCCCTAGTATGTATGCACAGAATTTTTCTAGGGCAAAAACAATGGCTAGCAGTTCCTTCTCAGTGGTCGTGTAATTTTGCTGCGCGGGATCCAGTGTGCGCGAGGCATAGTAGATGGCGTGTGGTTTCTTGTCTTTGCGTTGTCCAAGTAATGCGCCAACAGCATAGTCACTCGCGTCACACATTAACTCGAATGGCAGATTCCAGTCTGGCGCCTGCAGTACTGGCGCGCTAGTCAGTGCGTGGTTCAGTGCGTCAAATGCTGCACGACGGGTGATAGAGCACAATTGTACGCTACTTTAAGTCCTTTACATTGCTTAAATTCTAACATATTTCAGTATAAGATTACGCTTTTGGTGTAGTTTTGTATCTCAGGTTCAAAAGAAGAGTTAGAATAAAAACGCAACAAGAAGGCTGAAAATCAGAGCAAAAGACAACAACTTGACAACAAAGGACAGAAGACCACTAGCGCGCGAGCACTATGGCGCGCGAGTGAAGGTCGCGCAGAAGACAGCAAAACGGTGACGTCAGCAGACAGCGGGATATCCGGAGCGATGACGTCATCACGTGCACAAAATATTTCTAAATTCGATTTTTGGAGATTACATATTTCCTAAGCTGATTTTTAGAGATAAAGATGATTTCCTACAGATATTCTTGCCTAAATATTCGTGGAAACCCTAGGAGGCAAAGAATATAAATACAAAGCTTCATGGAAATCACATGCAGGCACGCAGAAGGGACCAGACGGCTCAGAGCAGATTTCCAACTTAGCCGTGCGCGCAAGCTGTCTCGCGAGCCTGACGACGCACCGAACAGATTTGTCTAGTTATTTTAGTTGTCTTATAATTATTCTTGAGATGTATTCATTCAGTATGAGTAGCTAAACTCACTGAACTTGGTTTGGATTTGAATCTATGAATTATATGTTGTGAGGTCTTGTTCTTAAATTGCATGACAAGTTTAGTATTATTATTCCGAACTCAATTGCATGATAATGAGGTTAGACAATTAAGCGAAGCCTTGCACCGCAGACTTAGTTGTTGAATCTCGTATCTATAGTTAAACTATCAGAAGTACGTGACTGTGAATGATAGGAGTAACACTAGAATGGGCAGTAGCTACCTTGATCGGATTCGTTATTGACTAGACTAGGTTGAATAATAATATCATACAGACTTTGACCGGAATGTATGTGTAGGTTATTAAGCTGTGACAGGACCTTAACTTACGTGAACACTACATCATGTATCATTAGTGACCAAGGATAAACATAGAAATTCATAGTGAAGAATCTGAACCGAGCTCATCTCTTGCATATTTATTTACATCTTTTATACTTGCTGTCTGTGTGTGCGCCAGTTGTACTTGCGCAACAGTGTTCTTTCCTTTTAATTGTTTTCACTCACAACCCCAATCTTAGTTTGTAGTTGAAAGGAGAATTCTCACCGTTCCCTGTGGATTCGACCCCAGCTTACCAAGACTATACTAGTAGGAGAGCCGGGATAAATTTGCAGCACTCAACGACGTGTTCGTCAACGGGCATCTGTAAAATCAAATACTACATCTTTCGGCAGGAGGTTAGACAACGAAGTTGATATTTTCGAAAAGTCTTGAATGAAACGTCTATAAAATCCAGCGTGTCCTAAAAAAGATTTAATTTCTCTAACATTAGTAGGATACGGCAGGCTAGCAATAAGATCAATTTTAGCCTTATCCACCTTTAGCCCGTCCCTTGAGACAATATGACCGAGCACTACTCCATGCGTGACCATGAAGTGACACTTTTCATAATTTAGGACTAGATTTTTAGATGTG
>QZGG01001347.1:0-68694 GCA_006409495.1 Sedum album | reverse complement strand
GATGAACAGAAAGATCCCGAAAGTTACATGAGCACCCACTTAAGAACCGCAGTTTTCTCAAATGGTGACTCGGCATGATCGGCATGTAAACTTGGCAAATTTACATGGATTATTTATAATAAAAGTAAACGCAAATCTCTTATGTTCCCTGAAGGAACCACAAATGTGAACTCATTATCTAGTTAAGCCAATTAAATAATTTGGCTAGACTATGTAGAGAAATTACACTAAAGTTTAAATTAAAATTTATAATTTGGTTGAATGAGTATTAACAGTTCATATAACGTCGCAAATTGACACAGTGGAGTCATGAATATTGCGAATATAATTGAAATTATTACTCATATAATCAAGTTAACTTCCTTAGATTTTGAGAAATGCAACTTTGAAATTGAGGATTTTACTTGACTCATATCAACCATAAAATAAATATTTTTCACAAGTATCTCCAGAAGAGAACTTGAAATTATGTGCAATGAATGTTCACATTCCTCCTCCACAATATTTAATTTAAGACCACAAAGAGGTTGGAAATCATGTGGGGTTTGAGTCTCACCAATCATCTAATATCAAGAGCAAATTAATTTGGAGCTCGATATTGTGATTGTTAATTAAGTTGATAAATTAAAATTTCCAACTTAGGAGGAGAAGAAAATGAGATAGTTAAGAAGGAAATGGAATAGTTCTTCCATATTATCCTTTTAGGAGATGTAAAAATTCCTCCTTATCAATCTTAGATCCAAGAACAAATAATGTGATTTTGAACCTAATATTAACTGGATGCGTTTACATAAGCCAAAAGTTACAAAATCACATATGCATTCAAAAATGCACCAAGCTCGTTTGGAGATTCTGAAGTAACTCCAATTTAAATTATTTGAGACACATCGTATTTGTGGAAACCACTAGAATCTAAGGATATACTTCCCTGTAAGTGGAAGAAATATATACGATGTAAAAAGATGTCGATAAGTTACATGAGTTCATAAATAAGGAAAACTCCAGAAGAGATTTCTTTTGACGAGGAATTGAACAAAGATATTGACGATAATTTGATATATCGCCAACACCAGTGTTGGATTATTAAAACAGTGTAAATCTAGTTATATCTTTGCATTCAAGTTTATCATGATCCCAAAACAAATATCGATGTCAAAGTAACTGAAAGAGCTGGATACTTTATGTAAATTAATGTCTTTGTTTGGACTGAAGCTCCAATATACGAAGTGTAAACCAGTAAGCTTTGGTGGGTGTTCACACTAATGTTTGAATATAAGAAAGTTGTATGGTACAAAGTCAAACTGGTTGCACAAAATTTTACTCATAAGTTTAGAGTGAATTTCATAAAAGCTATTCACCAGTAGTTGAATAACGCATTAATTAATATTATTTTTAGTTTCTTAATTATTGAGACATATAATGCAACTCTTGGATATGATAAATGCATATATGCATTCATAGATAAAGACATGCACAAAAAATCCCTGAAGGATTAATAAATGCGCAAAACATTACATCAAAACTCAAAGTACGTCGTCTATGAACGTTAATTGAGGGGGGGTGTTATGATTGTACTCTTTTTCCCTCTTTTGTTTTTATCCCATCGGGCTTTTCAAATGAAAGGGTTTTAACGAGGCAATTCATGCACTCAAACAAACGATTACTTTCCCCTCTATGATAGGTCATGAAGTACCGTATTATAAAGAATCTACTATCAAAATAAGCGAATGTTAATTTGAGGGGAGACTTATATCTGTACTCTTTTTCCCACATCTTGGTTTTTCTCCCAATTGGATTTCCAAGAAGTGGTTTTTTTTAACGAGGCAGATCAAGAAAGTACTATTTACTCAAGTCATCCAAAGGGGGACTGTTATAAATACACACTAATGAGAGTTGTATGACTTTTGAGTTTCATGTCATTTCATATTCTTTGTAATGCCTATATAAAGGCTTTATATTATGTGAAAAGATGAATAAGAAAAACCTTTCTACTTTGTCCCTCACATCTTTCTTTATATTTTCTTCATATTATAACATAATTCAATAAATAACCTTGTTTATTAGATTTGTTCTTTTCTAGAAGTGGTTAGAATATAGTTTTTGAATTTTCAAATTTTAAAATAATTTAATTATATATGCGGTGCAGTTCAAATTTTTGCGGAAGGGTTGAAAAGTAAAACCATGTATTGCGGCATGATTTATAAATTTTAAAATTTTATTATAATGTAGAGCGGTTTTGAATCCTCTTTTGCGGTTTGGGGCGAGCGGTTCTCGAAATATGACTGATTTTTTACCACCCCTACTTTGGACATATCTAACTTTAAAATTAGGGCTAATTCCAGTTACGTCATTATAATACCCCGTTTTGCAGTAAACCATCATTTAAACAACTAATTACGAAATGCCTATATTATAATACCTCTGTTATCTAAAAACCACAATTGATACTATTCCGTTAAAACTTCCGCTAAGAGCGTGTACGAGTGGAAATAAAATATTATTTTATATTTAAATTAATTGCCGAAAACCACTATTATAATCTCTGTTTTACAAAAAACTACCATTTTAATAACTTGTTATCAGAGTACTACCACCTGCACTGTTCATGCAAGATCAGAGGCTCATATGATAATTTTACTCGTTGATAAGTATCTACTAGCTACATGGTACTTCAATTTAATCTCGATGGAAGTCAATGAAGAAAATAATGTTAGAAAATGCAAAAGGAAACTCTTGTTTGAGAGTTTATTTTCAATGTTTAATGATTATCGACTGCACAGTTCAAATATAAATAATTTTCTCATTTTATCTTATGATATATGATTTATTATATCACTACTTTAAACTCTAATTGTTTTACTATGGTGATCTTAAAGATCGACTCTGAGCTAAAATATAACAGCTTCTCACCTCACGCAACTGCAAATATGCTTCCATTAGGTTTCGTGTTTAATATGGATTAAAAATTAATAAACTTATACTTCCTTACTAATCAAAGATAGCCACAATCGTAGCCTCAACCTGATTTCCTAGCATTACCTATATATTCAGATGGTGATTTTTGATAGTTGAGATATTATAATAGAGTCATTTTGTAATTATTTGTTAAAATGGTGGTTTTTTGAAAAACAAAACATTATAATGGTGGTTTTTTGTAATTGTTCGGATTAAAGTTATATATCCACGCGTCGTATGACGCATGTTTTACAATTTCTAGCGGACTTGTGAAAATTGTGATTTTTTGATAACAGCGCTATTATAATATACTCATTTCGTAATTAGTTGTTGTGATTTATTGTAAAATAGGGTATTATAGTAGTGTTTTCTGCAATTACCCCTTAAATTTACGTATTCTTTTTTAGGAGATCTAGTATTCTTAAAATAGATAATTTATGCGCGACCACATATTAATAATCAATCTACTGTTAAGAAAAGTAATTTAGTATGGGAAATTGTATCATCGAGATAATTATGGCTGGGTTTTTACCACCCCTACTTTGAACATATCTAGCTTTAATATTTCAGTCTTTTTTAGGTTTAGTATTCTCAAAATATGATAATTTATGCGGCACTACATATTAATAATCATTCTACAATTAAGAAAAGTAATTTGATATTGGAAATTGTATCATTGAGAAAAGTAATTTGATATGGGGAAATTGTATCATTAAGTGAGCACAAATAAAGTCAAACTGTTTTGAGGTTTCAAAACACCAGACAGAGTTTACGAATTTCAAAAACAAAGCAATTTTAAAAGAAAATAGTTGTGTGCTGGTATATTTCTAGATTGATAGAATGAGAAATTCATAAAAATATTTTTAAAGCAAAGTAGATTGATTGCCTTTTCAGGATTCGGATCCGGTAATGCGCAGCTATTTGCTGCGAGGGTAAAAACGACGTCATTTAGACGTTTTTCACAATAACCCTACGTAGTCTTGAATGAACCCTTTTCTAAAACTACGTAGTTTTGGCTCGCATTAAATAGCTTTCGCTGCACTGGATCTTAATCCGCCTTTTCATCGATCCATTGATCACTCAATTGGTTTATTTTTAGCTCTAAATTTACTACCATTATTCAAATTATATAAGCGAAAATAATTTTTTTATTTAATCAAAAAAATAACAAAATGTGATCGACCCAAACCATTAACAAAATATTGTGTGAAATGCTCAATTTATCAATCTTTATGCTTTAGTTATTGAGCATAAAATTTATAGTTTTCAAGATACATAGCATAATCCGGGAAAATATTATATTCAGATGATAATATTTTATACATTTTTACCGTTTACATCGTTCATTTACAAATTTGTGCATTCTTAAGTTATCTTCATGTGAGTTAATGTAAAATAAAAACAAAATCATAACAAAATCATAACTGTTCAATTTAATCGTCCAAAGTTCAAATTAAAATTAATTTAATTCAATATGATGGTTGTATTCGAAAATTTGTGGGGCAGTTGGTTTTCGTTTTTTAAATTCCAAACCTGATTCATTCGGTTGTTAAAAATTGATGCAAGGATCATGTCTAATCGTCTTACAAATAATTAATAATAATTTTTTGTATTTTTCTTTGTTAATATTTTAACTTTTTGACCAAAGAATTTTGTAAGAAGAATATGATGTGTAAAGTTTTAAATCAATTTTGATTTTTAATTAAAATATTTAGCTGAATTTGGAAAACCTGGGAAGGTAACCAATATCATCGAGTGACATAAAGTACTATAGTCCTAAGAAATTATGTTTGTCCATCTTGATCTCTTTCCCTAATCCATATACATTATATTGAGAATTTTCCTTTATTAAAGTATCTATTCTATTTTCATACTTAACAAGCTAGTTACTTTTTTTAAGTAGCAAAGTTTTTAGAGAGTCTAACACTATAAAAGTCCAAGCGATTACTCAATTCAAAAATCAACAAATTCTTTGAAGATGGCCAATAATTCTATCATGAGAGGTTTTTTGATTGTTACTTTGATGTTGAGCATTGCTGCAGTTTCATTCGCAACTCACGTTGACAAAGAATGTGCTATTTTATGTTCATTTGGATGCATCAGTATATGGGATCGAGCTCAATGTCTTGCAGACTGTGAAAAGAAATGTACAAGACCTGATTTCATCAACTATGAAAAACACAACTCTTATGATAATATGGATGTGAATGAAGTAAATTAAATTGTTATTTTTATAGCATTTACAATACTCCCTACCCTACAATCAATAAAAAAATACATTTAAAATTCTACTAGACTTGTTAATAGTTGAAATAATTTAAACTTTATTCTTGCTTTGTAGATGGATGTGTTGTTTTGATTCTTTAAAATTAAGTATGAAGCAAAAATGCGCATACTAATTAAGGCAAATAATATTTTGAATGGTCCATGCTTTTTGTATGATTTTGAAGAACTTATGCACCATCTTCAGAAATAAATGAACATGATAATTAAAGTTAAGCTGCATTACATTTGTATGATTTCTCATCGACGACTAACAACTAATCCACTCAATGTTCAGTAAAAATTTATGTAAAACTTTATTCGGTTCTCTTTAATATTTTTATTTATTCAATTAATTTGCTTATATACTTATTTATAAACCTATTTTAGATTAAATAATCTGAGTAAATAAATGTTTGTTAATTTTCAATTGTTTAAGACAAATTTACTTTTTTTGATGACCTATTAATCATAAATATATGGCTAAATAACACCTAATTAATTTCAAATACTAATATAATTACACTACTACTCAAATTAACCTACTAATTTTGGAGTTTAAATGAATAAATTAGTTAGAATTATTCATGGTTTGAGTTTGTTTAGTTTAAGATAATTTTTGTTTCAGTGTTAATTGAATTATTAATTAGGATGTTGGGCAGCATATTTTTAGGTGGCAAAGATGCTTGGTTTTGGCGGAAAAACGTGATCCTCATGTTGTACACAGTTTGGCACGTTTCGGTGAGTTCGAGGTGGATTGCTTGGGTTCAGCTAGGTTAGCATGGGCTAGGTGGGTTCAGGTGAGCTTGCATATGTTTCGGGTGGGTTAGTTTGGGCTAGCCCAGGTGGGTTCTAATGGTTGAACTCGGGCATGTATGTGTGGGTTTGGGCAAAACCCATGAGTTCATCGGAGTGGACCCAAGGTTCCTCACAGTTTGGACACAAAGCCTGTCTGGTTGTTCCCTGTTTCATTTAGAAATTTGAAAATATTGTTTGGAGACCTTCAGCCGAGTCATCAGGCTTGAAAAGGTACAACTTGTTCTCTCCATTTACAGCAAGTCGAAACTATGCGTTCGATAATTTGATGTTAGTAATGTCTTTCTTCAAGAAGTCATTTATATGCAACAACCTCCTAGATATGAGGATACTCAGCGGTCGTCACATGTGCGTAAAGCTTAATCGAGCGCTTTTCATTGCGGGCGTTTGCGCTTCTGCAATCAAATTCGCTAGTTAGGATTTAACCCTCTCACGCTAGCGCTTTTCAAATCATCTTACATATCCCTAAGGTAAATATTATTTTACTTTTTTCGTCGACGATATTGTCATTGCTAGTTTTGAATCTGCAGCGATCGACTGTCTCGTACAATCTCATACATTCCTTGTTATAGACCTCCGTAGACTAAAGTATTTTTGGACTTGAAGTGGAATACGATTCAGGGGGCTTACCTTGATCCATATAAATTATGCATTGGATCTCTTACATCATATAAATATGAAGAATTATAGACATACTTCTACACCCATTTCCGCCACTGAAAAACTAACAAGATATTTGGTCAGCCGCTTAATGGTAATGATGGACTTCTAGGTCGAGTACAAAACTCTAGCAAATGAAGTTGTAGTGGCTTTATGGATACTATCAGTTCTCAAGGAGCTAGATCTAAAACAAGATCGACCCAATCCTAAGTGTGACAATCTCGAGGCTACCTAAAAATTGATTTTCATTTCGTGTGTAAATTGAATGCTCAAGGAGAATTGAATGTCTGTTTTATCTCAACAAATGTCTTTACTAAACCTACAAGCCGTCAAATGCTTCAGCGCATCTGCACCAATGTGAATCTTGTTAAATGTGACTCAGATTAAAGGGTGTTAAACCATCAGAGATAGATCTTATAATAGACAACAATTAAATTAGAATTTTTTATTGTACCATATTAAATTCCTGTAAAATTATTATCTGTATGTTCTCGTATAAAAGGAATTCTGCTACAGTATCAATAAAATAAAACACATTTGTTTTCTATTTGTAACTAATATAACATTATAAGCATGTTATTATGAAATATAATGTACTGCGTATTATGAAGGTGACTTATTTATTTATAAATATGATTTTTTACCAAGAACCGCCCATATAATAAAGTGTTTTCTCAGGAATAACTCGTTTAAAAAAAGTTTTCGCAAACCACTCATATCTTTTTTTCGTTAAATTTGAACCACTCAACGTCAATTTTGTTATTTTTTCCGTTAGATTTTTTCTTTAATTTTCATAAATTAGAAAACAAAAATTAATGTTACTAAAAAAACAAAAATTAAAACAATTTTTTAGGGTTTTGGGATGCAAATAATCAAATTACCGAACTATAAACGACAATTATAAGTGTCGTTGAATCGAAAGTTATTCACACCTACCCTAAATCTGAGTTCGAACCAGTAGATTCGAACCGACATGAGACTAAACCGAACAGAGCAGAGCTTCTTCTTCTCCGTCATTGAATGAGCTGAATCAATCGAAGCTCTCCAATGGCGATATGGAGCTCTATGATTCACACCAATTGCGTTCACTTATCTAGAAGCGACGCAACCCCTTATCAGCGGGTAATTTCTAATTCTTCAAAGTCACAGCTTTTTAAGAAAAGATGCAAAATTTCAGATTTCGTGAATCAATACTTTGATTCGCTCTCAGTTAGAAGTGACTCAGATTTATATCCGATAGAATTATTCGATTTTAAATTTGATCAAATTGACCATGTAGCAAAATTGGCGAGTGAAGTGTTTAAGGATAGTGCAAAAGATGGAGACTTTGAGGATGCAATTAGGGTTTATGTTGAATTGATTCAAGATGGATTTCCAGCTGCGGAATTTGAGATGTTTCCAATTTTAGTTAAGGCGTTTGGTAGTTTTTGTGATGTTAAAAAGGGTAGGGAAGTACATGGGCACTTGATAAAGTTGGGAGTTTTGGCTGATATTTATGTTGCCAATTCGATTTTGAGTGTCTATTGGAAGTGTGGTGCGGGTGATGATGCGGTTAAGGTGTTTGAGAGAATGCCTTATTGGGATGTAGTCTCGTGGAACAGTATGATATCAGGATTGAATCAGGCTGGGGAGTATGTTGAGTCGTTGAAATTTTTGAGTTGGATGATGTGGGAGTCTGTCTTGCTGCCGAATCGTGTGGCTTGTTTGTCAGCTCTTTCTGCTTGTGCTTCGACTGAGTCGTTGAAAGCTGGAAAGGAAATTCACGCTTATGCTATGAAAAGGGGGTTTGATGTGGATGAGTTTGTGGTGAGTGTGTTAATTGAGATGTATATGAAATGCAGGGACGTGAGGCATGCGGAACATGTCTTCAGAAACCAAATAGAAGGTTTAATGGGAGGGAATGTTGTTTTGTGGAACGTGATGCTTTTTGGATATATCTCTAATGGATGTTTGTCACAAGCAGTAGATTTATTTAATGAGGTCCTGCAAACGGACTTAAAGCATAATGCCTCCAGTGTTCTAGCTGGTCTAGAATTGTGTTCTGAGTTGTTAGATCTGCGCTTTGGTAAGCAATTACATGATTTGATTCTAAGGAATGGGCTTGATGATGACATTAGAGTTAAGACAGCATTAATGGACATGTACTTTAAATGTGGTGATGCAGAAGGCGGCTTGAAAATATTTAATAATTATAGGGACCGTAACTTGATCATGTGGGGTGCTGCGATCTCAAATTCTGTCAAGAATGGTTTTTCCATTACAGCATTAGAGTTGCTCTGCGAATTCCTTTTAGAGTTCCGCACACCTGATTCAGCTATGTTATTGTCGGTCCTGCGTGCATGCTCATCCCTTACTCACAATGCCATAGGCATGGGCATCCATGGATTTTTAATTAAGAAAGGAATCCGAATGGATGCCTTTCTCGGTAGTGCTCTTGTTGATTTCTATGCAAAATGTAAAGACATGGAATCATCGAAAATAGCTTTTGAAAGTCTAATATCAAGAGATGTAGTTGCCTGGAATGCGCTGATCTCAGGATATGTGCAAAGTGGATGGAGTGATGAAGCTCTTACTGCATTCCGTTATATGATATTAGAACAGATCAAACCAAATACTGTGACAGCATCAGCTATTCTTTCAGCATCTGCTAATTTGTCAGTAAAAGTCACTTGCAAAGAGATTCATGGTTACCTTACTCGACGAGGGCTCGATTCAAAAACCCTTGTCATGAATTCCTTGATTTCTGCGTATTCTAAATGTGGTGACATAAATAGCTCCCTGAAACTTTTCGATTGTATGACAGAAAGGAATTTAGTGTCGTGGAATTCAATTATTTTTAGTTTAGGAATGCATAACAAAATAGATCACGCATTTATGTTGTTTGAAAATATGATTTCAACCGGTTTGGAACCTGACAACGTGACATTTACGGCTATACTGTCTGCTTGCAGTCATGCGGGAATGGTTGAGGAAGCATGGAAATATTTCAACAGCATGTATGAGGAACACAAAATCGAGCGCCAAGTTGAACACTATACATGCATGGTTGATTTGCTTGGCCGAGCAGGTCAACTAAAGCGAGCATATGATCTGATCTTGAGTATGCCTGCGGCTCCAGATGCACAAATTTGGGGCGCATTGCTTAGTGCTTGCAGAACTCGTGGAGGTGTAGAGCTTGCAAAAACTGTGGCTGATCACATTTTCAAGATAGACCCATCCGCCATGGGTTACCGTGTCCTTCTCGCTAACTTATATGAAGATGCAGGGGATGAGATTGAAGTCAACAAAGTCAGAAGTACTATTAAAGATTTGGGGATTAAAAAGAACCCTGGCTGCAGTTGGGTTGAAGTCAACAACAAAGTCCATGCATTCATTGCTTGTGATAGATCTCACTGCGAAACAGACCACATATATTCAACCCTTATATCTTTGACATATGAGATTATCAGAGCAGGATACGACCCTCAGTTCCACTTGGAAATTAACGGAGTCGACTAGTACTGCTGTATTCTGATACTGTGACATTCTATGTTAACTCCATAAACTGGTGGGCATTGGCAGTGATTTTACTAATTTGGAACTCTGCAACTGCATTAGTGCCAATTATATTGCTGCTGAAGGAAGTTTGCTAGAGGTGCTGGCCATCTGAACTTCTCTAAACCAGTTCACACGCTGGGATCCTTGTGGGGAAGCAGTTTCAAGATCATGTTGATATTGTAGCAGATGGAAGATATAACACAGGTAATCAGTGGCATACCTAATCATCAAAATGTTTCCGAACAAATGCTCTCTACTTGTATGGTGTTTGTGTGAGGTTTTGATAGTATCTTTTTCTTTGTCCAACAGGTTATTTTCTGGTAAGTCAGAAGCAACATAACTTCTCTTTCTAAGTGAAGTGCTTTTAAGCTGCCCTTAAAGAATGAGTTCAATATCATCCTTCAGTGAGGGGTGGCGGGATTGCAGCGAGACGGTAACAAGTAAAATCTCCCAGAATAATCTCTTATTTTACATTAATGCAATACTCGCTGACAGAAAGTGATTTCATATGTAGTGGGTGTTTGTCAATAGAAGTTCATAATTGCATGCAGGGTAAAGTTCAAGAGAAACAAATAACTTTAGTAAAACGTAGGGACTTAATCTCAACCGTTGTTATAGATTAATCTAGCGGTTGAGATTAAATTGATTATTCATTAAAATTAAAATGAATTAGCAAAAAATACGGGTGGTTGGAGAGGGACGATTATCAATATTAACCGCTGGATTGATAGAAATCAGGCGTTGAGATGATGTCCTTCCGTCTCACATGAATATATTTGTCCTCCTAGAACCTTTTCCTATGCATGCATCCTACTTGTTGCTAAATTATAAGGCTATGTTGATTGGTCACGAAACATAAAAAACAATAGAGCATTTTTATTCATGTTTTTAAAAAAATGCTAGTCTTGAATTTTTATTTCAGTAAAATCTAGATATATTACAAAATGGAACTCTTTTATAAAGGTTGTGAAATCTGATCTCATTCCTCTTAAAATCCTTATAAAGCGTTTAAATCTTTTTCTGATTCTTATGTAGGTTGCGGAATATTTTTGTCTAGGATCTTTCTGCCACTATTGCTTTTATAGGTGTTCATTTTAGCCTAAAAAGGAAAATAAAATCCCAGTGGTTAACTTTGGGGTTAATTTCTTGTTTTGATATTTCATTTTTAGAGTGTAGTGTAGTGTAACACACTGTTTGCTGCCTAGTTAGGGTTCAGGCGTCAAATACCATTGGATCTTCAGCTTTCCCTTGACTTCGGCTTTTTAGTTGTGAAACATGTTTTGGACACTAATCTTATTATGGAGAAAAGGCTTCAATTATTTCCCACAATTTATTTCCTCGATCTTAGTCATATATCCCATCTGTAGTATGAGTTTTGTATAAAGATGTTTAAGTAGTTCCTTAATTCTGCTTTCACAGTTGATAAGTTTATGTCTGGCTTCTTTTTTGAAGTATTCATGAATTCGAGACATTTAGATGGCGCTGATGCTGTGTATTATTCTTATTTTCTTTTAAGCCAAAGGAATGAAGGTTCATATAATGTGTTGACTAATTAGATACTTCAGCACTGCAAATTATTAATCTCAACCTCTTTGCAGGCTGTTAGAAATCAAACCTTTGCTGAAACTACTACAGACAAAACAAGTTCTGGTAATATGTCAGACATCTGCTTGTGTTCCCTGATTACTATGTATTGTGGCTGCTTGATATTTTATTTTTTTGCTGCAGTTGGCGAGTTGCATTGTGGCAGTGTTCCTTCAAGCAGTGCAGCATTCCTCTCAATTGAAAAAAAACAAAGCAAGCATAAACCAGCATCACTCCACCAATGGGAAAATCTCCCTTTAACAAGGCAGGCATCACTCAACAATTAGCATTCATAGCATTCTTCATTTACAGAGCCGGTGGACAACGTTTGAGCAGTGAAATGACACACTCAGTCTCAGACGAAAAAAGGCTAGACATGGATAAGGAAAGTGTACTCATTTACGCGTCATTAGGATACTGGATAAACACACAAGGAATGGAATTCCTTATGATTGATGAACAGCATGCCCCATCAACCCTACCAGAAAGAAACAGCTGTTGGTTTTACAGCACCAGCACCAACTTCAGCTGATTCTTGGTAGCTGGGGTCTTCTTAATACTTTAATCAAGTTAGCTTCAAATGTTCCTTCACCTCTCACATATTCAACTTTTTTAAAACTTACATTTTAAACTCTCGTTGTTTTAGCATTCATCAAGAATCAAATACGTAGTTTAAGCTATCTAGCTAGCTAGCTAGCTCTTGACGAGGAATATGCAGCATTAGCCGTCAGGGACAAAAATCTAACATAAGACAAGCATCGTTAAATGAGTTGGAAGTATCTGATTGATCACTCAACCGTGTCATTATGAGCTGTTTTGTTCTTTCAACCAAAATCCAAAACATACCAAATTATCATTATCAGTGAACAATAGCTGCTTCAGTTCAATCACTTTCACGTCACTAATATAATAACAGTATCATGAAACTCAAATCTAATTTTACAATTGAGTCCTCCAAGTTTCAATTATTACAATCCAAACATCATATTCCATTCTCTGTATAAAAATTAAAACCCCAGTTATGAAAAAGCCCTGAAACTCCTAAATGAATCCATCGATGGACAACACCAACACAACCACCACGCCGTCAGATCAGCAAAAAGCAACAACCCCATCGCTACAGCTGCTGCTTGTGCCTCCCAGTAACCCACTCCACATGGTGGCGTTCAGATGACAAGTGGTGGGGCAGAGGAGTCGGTGCTCTTATGAAGTTTCGCGAGTGGTCTGAACTCGTTGCCGGGCCCAGATGGAAAACATTCATTAGGCGATTCAATCGAAGTCGCAGCGGGACTGGTCGGTTGAATCTGAATGGTCCGTTCAATTACGACCCGTTGAGTTATTCGCTTAATTTCGACGAGGGGTCTGATGAGAGTGGCGGTCTGTCTCGTGACTTCACCGCTCGATACGCGCCGTTCCCAAGCCCGGCAGCTGACTTTAGTTGTTTAGATGCGCAGGTTAAACTAAAATGCGGTGGTTAAGCAAATTTACGCTTGTTAAGCTAATGTGCGCTGTGATTAACAACGGCAACAGCTGGTTTTGGGATAATGACTCGCTGTCATCTTTGTGGGAATTTGGAGATTTTTTTGGATGTTTGTGTTTTTAATTAATTTTCAAGTGCCAATTTTATTTGTATGTTTTCAGTAAATATTACAGTGTACATATTTATGTTTCTTGAAAATAATGTTTTTTCTTTTTTCTCTAAAAATTAATTAAATAAGTATTTTGTATTTTTTATAAATCATCCGCGTATTGTTCTAGAGTTAGATTAGAGGATTTTGTGGCGAGTGATGATTGTTTTAGAGTTAGATTAAGGAATTCTGTGGTGAGTGATGGAGGCGTGAACAAATTGTTAACTGGACATAACGATGATATTTATGCAAATTGATTGATGTTGTGTACGGGAAAACATTCTTGGCGAATATTCGGTAGTTTATAATCAGACACTGATCTACTTGACATATGGAACTTGTACAAGTGTCATGTGATGAATAAAGAAGTAGGTTTAGGTCTTCTACTTGGGAATTAGAGTATCAAAATGCAGATGCCAACTCCATCAAAAATTCAAGTATGATTTTGGCGAAGGTAGCATAAAACGGATATATAAATCTACCAGTGTCTATCACTTTTGCTGAAAGTATACGATTTGGATGGACATTAAACAAACTCCCTTAGAATAGAAGTTAACCACTCTTTGCATTCTCTATAATCCGTTCCATCATTGTACCCAATAATGCAATAAGGACTCTTCTTATTTAAAGGAAAGCATGAATAAAATTTTAGAACAGAGTAGATGCAAATAAGGAAAAGGCTCATCTGTAAAGATGGGTCATTCCCAGGCTTGTACATCATCTACCCACTTTAATTAGAAAAGAAAATGGCTAAGAGCAACTTCAATGCTAATTTTTAAATTGTTTATCGAAAAATAATGTTAAATAGATGGAAAAAAATTAAGGATAATTGCAGTAAACCACCAATATAACATCTCGTTTTGCAGTAAACCACTATTATATCAATTAATTGCAAAACGAGTATCCTATAACATCACCGTTAACAAAAAAACCACCAACGTAACTATTCCGTTAGAAACTGTCATATACGCGTGCTGTCAACGCGTGAATAATTTTACTTCTAAAATTTAGTCGATGCTTTATTCCAAAAACAAAATTGACGCATGTTTCCCTCGGCCGGCTGTAAGTCGATTTAGGGTTTTCGATCCGTGTCTCTTCTCTCGTGCGATTCGATTTAGGGTTTTCGATCTATCTCTCATCTGTCGTGCGATTGAATTTAGGGTTTTGGAGGGTTGTGAGATTCAGTCGAGTTAGGGTTCAGTGCGATGGACGCTCGTAGAGGTAAAAACATTTGAATCCGTTTGCGATATTGTGTATTTCGTGGCCCCTTTTCAATCCTTATGTATGTATTATTTTGTTGCAGTTTTGTCTGCAGATGATTTGATTCATGAACAAGACATAGATCATGGTAGTAAATCAGGTGGAGAGTTTAGCGAAAATGAGAGTAAGGAAGATGATGATGATGAGTTGTTTGAGAAATATGTGGATGCAGATGTAATTGAGGAAGACTCTGAAGGACCAGATGAGATTATGGCTGGAAATGGAAGTGGTGATGTGCGAGATTTGGTTAATGAAGAGGATGTTAATGAGTTTGAGGATTTTGAAGGAGTTGCTGAAGTTCGCACTAGTTCAAACAAAAACGTGAATTTTCGAAGCTTCAATCCTGAAACAAATTTTAGAGTGCCGATTAAGTTGGAGGTTAGGATGTTATTTCCGTCCGCTGATATTCTGAGAAGGGCTCTAAGGAAAGTCAGAATACAATATGGTGGAGATTTTTATTATCTCAAAAATGACAAAAAATGAATTTTAGTTGTGTGCGATAGGAAGTGTGACTGCCCGATGCGTCATGCGAGGAAGAATTGTGTCTACGGGATCAGAAGGTGTGGGTTTATTGTCAATGCAAGTAAATTTGCAGAGGATGGATCATTACAAATAATGTCCTTTGATCAAGTACATGAATGTGGAATGGTGAACAGAATACAAAGGTTACATCAGTTTGGTTGGCTGATAGATATGTGGATCATCACAAGGATGATCCGACTTGGAAACTTACTGCCTTTATTAGTCATATTCTACGAGACTATAAGGTAGAAGTTTCATATACCTAAGCGTGGCAAGCCAGAAAAAGAGCAAGGTTAATGATTCATGGAGACTGCAAGGAAGAATATGGTAAGGTTTGGGATTATGACACAATGATCACGGTTAGAAATCGAGAAAGCTCTGTTTTGTTAAAGTTTGTTTAGACGATCTTGGAAAATCAATTTACGAGCAGCTATACATCTGTTTGAATGCGTGTAAGCAAGGCTTTTTCAAGGGGTGTAGACCTGTATTTAAAGGGAGTCTACACGGGGCAGATATTAGTGGCTGTTGGAATAGATGGGAATAATAATATATTCCCGATTGCGTATGCAATGATAGAGGCTGGGAGAAAGATGGTTCTTGGACATATTACTTAGAGATGTGGGTGAATGTTTTCTGACTTTTATATGTGACCGTCAAAAGGTAAACATATTTCATTGAAACTAGCAGTGAATTTCTTAATATGTTGGACTGTATATTTATGTGTTGCTGAAGTGTGTATATGTTTGACTTGCAGATATTGATTGAAGCTTTGAATTCTGAATGTAATGAACGTGCGATTCGTACAAGTGTGTGTGTGCGTCACATGTATCAAAAATTCAAAAAATTGGCTTGGTGCAGCTTTTAAGAACAATATTTGGGCAACTGCTCGAGCTTGTACAAAGAATGAATTTGAGTCGGCAATGTACCAAATTAAGCAGATTGATGATGGTGCATTTAGGTATCTTAAGAGCCAAGATCCGAAATCATGGTCGAGACATGAATTTGACAATTACACAAAATCTGACATGCTGCTCAATAACATATGTGAGACTTTAACTCTTACATACTATCAGCAAGGGATACGTCGATACTTCAAATGCTTGAATGGATCATAAGAAAATTAATGAGCCGTTTTGTGAGTAAGCGCGAAGGAATGGAGAGATATGAGCATAGGGAGTTAGTGTACATTATTGTGCATTTTTCAGTGGAGGGGAAACACTTGAGGTGGAGCTACAGAGATATTTGGTAGACTTAGGAACTAAAACATGCTCGTGTTTTAAATGGGAATTAACAGACATACAATGCCCTCACGCCGTGTCTGCCATCCAAGACAAAAAATTGAAGGCGGAGGATTTTGTGCATGAGTATTATTCTAAGGATATGTATTTAAAGACGTACGAAGAGGTAATCCACACTATGTCGGGCCTCCCTGATCTGGCCAAGTCTGTGCAAGTCCCTCCATTTGCCTCCAAAGTATGTTTCTCAATCTGGTGGGCCCAAAAATATGCAAGACAGAGGGAACCAAGAGAGGAACTAACAGCCTACAACAACACAACGATCAAAAGGATTAGAATAACGCAAAAGAGGCATTGCGCAAACTGCGCACAAGAAGGATATTATAGGAACAAATGTTTTTTATCTTTAAACAGTCGTATAATTAAGGAAAAGGTACGGAAGGAAGACCAATAAACCTAATAATCGTGTCTATTGGATCTCAAAAGAGAACATACACAAAAAAGGTTCTTCTCAAACTGGTATTTTTATCATCAACATACTTTAGTTGTTAGTGTTATTTGATGTTGAAAAAGGATTTGGTGTTGTGTTGCATTTGATGTTTTTATCATCAACATAATTCAGAATGCTATTTGGTGGTATTTGGTGTTTGAAGAGTATTTGGTGTTTGAAGGGAACCGATGCAGTTTTGAAGGCAATTGACTGCAAAATGTGTATTTGTTTGGCTATTCGCTGTAGTTTTCGTGCATATGTGCATTGGATTTGTTTGGCTATTTGCTGCAGTTTGGGTGCATGGGTTTTAGTTCTGTTGATTATTCGATGATATTTGTTTATGCTTATGGTAATGATTTCTCTATTGGTTATCTGTTGCAGGATGTTTGCTCTCAAACTTTCACTGCCAGTACATCGTTTAAATCACCAATTACAAGGTCACCAAGATGGACATCTCGCATGCAACATGTTGATAATGTGATTGCTTTAATTAGACACCCTCAAACTTCAAATGTTGATAACCCAACTGCTACTCAAGAGATTGCAACTTCTTCAGGAAATCAAGGAAGAAGAACTAAAGCTATAAAGGTTGCTGGATCAAAACTTTTAAATGCACCACCGAGGCGTAGTACAAGAAACACCAATAAGATGACGAATTGAAGATTCAGTGTCACACTTTTGGCAATGCTTTTTGGGAGATGTGATGTAATTTGAAGATACATAGGCGCATTGCCGTGTTGTTTTGTGTGAATTAGTTTGCGCTAACTTGTTATCATGAACTTGTTTGTTTTGTTTTACTTACGCAAACTATTAAAGATGCAAAAACTGATGTAATGAACAACTTATTATTATGTAATCTACGAATCTGTAAATACTATACTAAAACATACCGCAAAGCTAAAGAAATTGATAGCTAAGAATAGTACGAATACTGCAAAGCACTCAAATTGACAATTTGTAAATACGCAAAATCTATTGTAATTTGATAGCTAAGAATCTATAAATACTAAACTAAAACATGACAATTTGATAGCTAAGAATCGTACTAATACTGCGAAGCACCAAAATTTTTCTGCAAAAATCATGCAAATATTGCAAAATGCTCGATTTATTATACTTGAAAGTGGGACAATTTGATTAAGGAATTCAAAGTGTTTGATGAACAATCGACGAACAATCTTGCGCAAAGTGTTATAAAATCAGACAACGCGAAATAAGGAACAACCTGCGAGATGTATTGATCGAGGATACGATGGTATGGATCCCAGAGTAAAGTCCGATTTTCTTCCGCGACGCCTGAATCAATTGCAACCGTGAGCGATTTAGGGTCACCCGACAACCAATTTTCTGTATAAATAAAACATTAATAAAATTAAATTTAATTAATAAAACGAAATTCAATTTATCACTCGTTCACGCACTTAACGACGGTTTTTAACGGGATGGTTATGTTGGTGGTTTTGGGTTAATGGTGATGTTACAATACACTCGTTTCGCAATTAATTGATATAATGGTGGCTTACTGCAAAATAAGATATTATATTGATGGTTTACTCCAATTACCTTAAAAACTAAGGACGATATTAATATTTTCGTGAGACATTGAGACACAATCTTAGATTTTGATTACTAATAATTCAACGGATGAGATTTAAACTGAAAAATTACCATTAAATCCAACCGCCACATGGTTTGCAAATTTAACCGCTAGTTAAAAATCAATTTAATCTCAACCGTTAGATTAACAGTTAAGATTTAGTCCTTCCATTTCACAAGAATTTAATTTCCCTCTAGATCTTAACACTTAAATAGATTATGTATAATTTAGATAACAAAAATAAAATGAGCTCCAAATGGACATACGTGTAGTGTTGTGGACTCACGTCCTTTCATAATAACTAGGAATTGCGTTTCCGCTCTTCTAAGGAATGGTTCTCCGCACAGCCTAGCTCTATGTTGAGAGGCATATTTATGTTTCCTCAGCATTTCGAGCCACTGACCATGCCACTATGAAGGCCATCTCAAAGAATCAGAGCCATCCGACTAACCAAACTCAGCGGACAGCCAAAGGACTCAACCATATTTCTACCCGGAGAAAATTATACACTTGCTCGGGGGCTGTCAAGGAGACCTTTAAGGATCCATTCATGATCATCTTAAGAGTGCAGTAAGTGATAATCAAGTACCCAGCAACAATGCTCAAGTTTGCCAGTGCATTAAATGAAGACCCAGTCAAGTTCTTCAGTGAAGTGCACTTCCAACTCATTTATGCTATAACAGTCACATTTGACTGTCATAATAAGTCCCCGAAAGCTAGTATGACTGAGCATTCAAGGGAGGAGCCAACAACTATATTATATGGTAAAAGAGTAACTCTCTGAGCATTAAATCCCAAGATCTCCAAGCACTACATAAGAAGCACGACCTGCCTCTCATCAAAACATCCAAGGATCAATTATCTATCATCTCAATATGTTATCTTAGTATAATTTCGTAGCTCTTTAGCCAGGGCAATCTGCCCTTATCTTAGTTATAGTTAGTAGTTCTATCGATATCAATAAAAGTCAGTTTTCTTTAGAATCTGCACACCTTTGTTCTATCACTTCACACCAGGCCTTTTGGTCATATCTAACTTATCCTTAGCCACCTTTTATATATTAAAAACTCCCAATTTCAATATCCAAAGCCCACTATCAGATTAGCTCAGATTTTACCGAAATTTGCAATTTTCGGTATTTTCTAGAAATCCGAGTTTTGCTCCTATTGAAGCTCAACATGAGATCGAGCCTTCCCAACTCAATCAAGCGCTTCCTAAATATATCAAATAATCCTCATATCAATTGGTATCAGAGCGGTTCGAGCCTTAAGAAGATATACGAAGGATCTTATTACGAAGAGCAAGCATATTACACAGAGGAGTTTCCTGCTGTCCAGCAGCAGTATGGGTATGATTCTTACTCATATCAATATGATTCTCAACCAAATGATTATGTTCAGTATACCAATGAGTATGTTGAGTGTTTGAAAGAGTATGATCAACGTGATTCACAATTCTACCTACGATATGGCAACAATCGGTAGGAAGAAAGGATCAATGATTGTGACTGCTACGAATCTGAATCATATCCACGGTATGGCAACAATCAATGAGGAGAAAGGACATATCCTCGATGGAACATTTGGACCCATGAGTATGAACCAGCACCCGCTGGAGCATACAAGAATGATGACTGGAGACGAACCGAAATAATTGAGGAGGAGCATTGGAGAAGCTTGCACCAAAGTCAAGAAAGGAGATTCACTTCTCATGACTTCAGCTTGTCGGATCGTAATGAGAACACATGGGAGCGAGCACATATGCAAGGAGTTTGCTGGGAGAAGCTGCAGATGAACGAGTTAGATAGGAAGTGAAAGGAGGAGGAAGAGAAGCAAAAGCAAAAGGAGAGAAACAATGCTGAATACAAGGATCTATTACCTAATACTACCGAATTTGTTCCTTTTGTTTTTAATAAGTTTTTGGTGAGAGAATCAGCAGAGGTGTATCATGCATCAAAGATGAGTGTTAAGGGAGACGTCTAGGAGGTGCAAAAGACCGAATTCAGCGAGGTCGAAGCAACCCAAATCAGCGGAACGATTCATCCGTAAGCAAACAACTTGGCCAATTTGTCACCTAACAATCTGCCGATGCGTTTGGACCAAGACGAGGAGAGGCTGAGCAATGAAGAGGACCTTGAAGAGAACCTAGCAAAGCTGGTGATAACCTACGCAAAGGAGGAGCAGCCCAGAATTGGAGGAGAAGTTACAGTGCAAACCGCAAAGACCAAATTCCCCGAGTACCCATTTGTTTCTCACATTGATGTTGGATCCCTGATTAGTGATCCAAGGGCACTCAATACCTGGGCAGCGAGAGTTGTCATGAAGGACTTGGAGTATCTAGAAAGCCAAGGAAGGCGTGACCAAGCGGGCAAGCGGAATGACCAGATCTGCCCGCGCGATCCTTACGCGCGTCCCTCTCTGAAGGGGAACTTCAACTGGAGGCCCTTTGATCCAGGAAAGAAGCCTTTTGGGGCCAACCGTAAACATCAAAGGAAGGCCGCCTCAACCCTGAAGATAGCGCCACCAACTCAAGAAGGGATATCGTGGGCAAAGAAGCGAGAAAAGTTTAGAAGGACACCGAGGTTATGTAAGTATACAATTGCAATACTTCGTTTTCTCCTTTAGCTAATCAATTGTCTGCCAAGATACTTGGTAGTTCTGTGTTGATCTCAATTCTAGGAAGGGTGGGAGATCTCATGCATGGGCGCAGACTCAAGCTCAGCCATGGAGCCACACATCTCCAGACTTTTCGGCTCACACTACTACAGATCAGATTTATAACAGCGCTTGTTTTTGCTATTCAACAGCGCTTCTTGAAGCGCTGTTGAAGCAAGTGCTGTTGTAAATCTCCGATTTATAACAGCACTTTTTTTAAAAGTGCGCTGTTGTTTATAAGCATTTTTAACAGCGCTTGTTTATTATTAAGCGCTGTTAAAAATGCCTATAAACAACAGCGCATTTTTAAAAAAAGCGCTGTTATAAATCGGAGATTTACAACAGCACTCGCTTCAACAGCGCTTCAAGAAGCGCTGTTAAAGATCAAGAAAAAAGCGCTGTTAAAAATAATAACTCACAACCACGCGTAAAACCAAAAACGAGGTCGTTTAATTAACATATTACACAGCGTTTTTATTTAAGCGCTGTAAAATAATTATTATTTTTAATAATTAGAAAATTAAAATAATTCGAATATTAAATAATTCAAATTAAAGTGCTGTTAAATATTTCGCAATAAGATATTTATTATAATATTTTCGGGGATTAGAAAAAACGGTTATTGAAATTTAATAATAATTAAAACCGCTTTAAAAGGCAATCAATTTTATTTAAATCGTAATATTACAATGAAATTGAAATCGATTTTTTTACTAAAACCCTAGCCTTCTTCATGCTGAACTCGGTGCTCGTCTTGAATTTGTCACATTCTCTTCGACATTATCACAAAATTCGACAAATCTGCAAGAAAATAATAGTGTAGTGTTAATATAAAACTAAACAAAACATAAAAGCTTAACGAAAAAATTCAATATAAAACACCAAAGCTCAACAAAAAGGTGTTTATCCTTACTCGAATCGGTGAAGAACTAAAATAATTTGACACAAAAATTTCAATGTAAAGTTTGATATATATAGAAAGATTGTAGCGGGAAGTTTGGGCGCGTAATTAAAAATTCTGAAATTTTAAGTATGGAATGTGGACCGTTAGATTATTTTAAGCAACGATTGGGATTAAAATCTTTGCGAAACTGAGTCGACCAATCACGTCATTTCTCTCTTTAACAGCGCTTAAAATATTTAAACGCTGTTAAAGAGTATTTTTTTAAAGTAAATCGAATTAAAAAAACTTTCAACAGCGCTTATCATGTTTAAGCGCTGTCGTATAATATTTACAACAGCGCTTAAACATAATAAGCGCTGTCGTAAACCGTTGATATTTGTTTTGTTTTTTCTTTATAATTTATTGATTTGTAAAAAACAAATTTAGTTGAAAATTTGATTTATGAAGCTAATAACTCATTTACTTCAAAAATAATTATTTACTTGCATTTTTGTTGTGTTTTGATTAATGAAAAGTATAGTTGATCAAAATGTACATTGTTCAACCTATTGCTTAGTAAAGAGACACATTACAAATTTTTAAATGACAACGATTTCAAATGCTTATATATGTTCTCATGATATTTTAATAAATTGAATGTTACTTATTGAGTTTTTAAATTCTTAACTTAACAACACCTTTAAAATATATAACCTGATTTTTTAAACTTAAAAATAGTAAAAAGATGTCTTTTACAGCGCTTTTACATGAAATAAGCGCTGTAATATATAAATTTTTCGATTTAAAATTATTAATTATGAATTTACAGCGTTTATTTGAAATTAAACGCTGTTAAAAGTAATTATTTTATTATTAATTTTAATATATATTACAGCGTTTATCTATTTAAACGCTGTTATAATTAGGGTTTGGATTTAGGGGTTAGGGTTCGGGGTTCAGGGTTTAGAACCCTAATTACGACAGCGCTTTTTTAAAATTAAACGCTGTTAAAAGTTAATATATATTACATCGTTTATTTATTTAAACGCTGTTATAATTAGGGTTTGAATTAAGGGTTAGGGTTCGGGGTTCAGGGTTTAGAACCCTAATTACGACAGCGCATTTTTAAATTAAACGCTGTTATAAATTAATTTATTATTTGAAACATGATAAATTAGTCATAATATATACACCTCCAAGCACAATAGTTGCCAACATCACTTGGACAAAATATTACCATGCATGTCATCCCTCCCAAGCATATATACATGTCATCCCTCCCAAGCATATATACATGCATCCCTCCCAAGCATATATACATGCATCTCTCAAGTTCAACTAGCATTTTAACTAATGTCCTAAATCAGAAACCTTCAAAATCAACTATTTAACAATAATAACTACGTTTCCTTATATAGGAAAACAACAAAACTCTAAAACAAAAATAATAAAATATTCAAAAATAATGGAAAAATACTAAAAATTCAAAATAAAATAGTAAATGATCGAATTTGCCCAACTATTTTGTTTGTCGGGCTCGTCGTTCTCTTCGAAACGATATATTATGGGCCCAATTCTGATATCGGGAGCTCAAAAACTGCTAAAATGCACCTATAACGTGCACCGACATTACAGTGATTCATTTTGTTCCAAAATTCAGCATCCCCTGTTCTGTATCAAGTACTTTAATAAGTAAAAATCAGAGCATTATTATTTTTAGGGTGTTTCAAAAAATTTTAAAAAAAATCAGAGCATTATTGTTTTTAGGGTGTTTCATTATTTTAAGACAGCGCTTATAATAAAAGCGTTATTATAAATATCAATTAAGACAGCGCTTATATAAAAGGTGCTGTCGTATATAAACAACAGCGCTTATATTAAAAGCGCTGTCTTAATTGATATTTATAACAGCGCTTTTCATGAAAAACGCTGTTATATATGTTACATAAGACAGCGCTTAAACTAAAAGCGCTGTTGTATAATTTTTACAGCGTTTTTAAAAGAGACGCTGTGCTAAATATATTTATTACAGCGCTTTATCATTAAAGCGCTGTTAAAACGCTATTTTTTTAACAACGCTTTTTTTCAAGCGCTGTTAAATATATAATCTGTACTAGTGTAAAGTCAATGGTGTACTTCGGAGAAACCTTGCAGCAAGTGACCATTCCTTATGACCGAGGAAAGGCGTCAGCAGCAGCGCACGTGCCTTATGATCAGAGTAGCGCAGCAGAAGTCTTCCTAAAGCATCCTTAGCGCAACACCAAACCAAAGACATACAAGCTGTCCTTACCAAGTCAACACCAAAAGGGCAGCATGTTGGCGATCACGAAGGCCAGACTCGAGGAATTTCATAGCTCAACCGAGGCCACTAACTTCAGGCCTCACACTAGACCCACCGAGGCAGCAACTTGCATGTATGATCGAGGTGTTGCAGTCCACTCCGAGGCAGCAAGCGCAACACACTAAGCGGGCTGCCAAAGGACTTCACCATATTTCTACTCGGAGAAATTATACACTTGCTCGGGGCTGTCAAGGAGACCTTGAAGGATCCATTTGTGATCATCTTAAGAGTGCAGAAAGTGATACTCAAGTACCCAGCAGCACGCTCAAGTTTGTCAGTGCATTCAATAAAGACCCAGCCAAGTTCTTCAATGAAGTGCACTTCCAACTCGGTTAACTTAATGAAGCGCTGCCCTTCCATCAAAGCACCTGGTCAGCAGCTCATTGATGTTATAACTGTCACATTTGACTGTCATAATAAGTTCCCAACAGCTAATATGACCGATCATTCAATGGAGGAGCCAACAACGATATTGACCGAAGATAAATGTGGTAAAAGAGTAACTCCCTGAGCATTAAATGCCAAGGTCTCCAAGCACTATATAGAAGCACGACCTGCCTCCCATCAAAACATCCAAGGATCAATTATCTATCAT
This sequence comes from Sedum album, assembly GCA_006409495.1. Classification (NCBI taxonomy): domain Eukaryota; kingdom Viridiplantae; phylum Streptophyta; class Magnoliopsida; order Saxifragales; family Crassulaceae; genus Sedum; species Sedum album. The sequence continues at coordinate 43,675 of QZGG01001347.1, read as the reverse complement.
CTCAATATGTTATCTTAGTATAATTTCGTAGCTCTTTAGCCTATCAATAAAAGTCACTTTTTCTTTAGAATCTGCCCACTTTTTTCTATCACTTCACACCAAGCCTTTTGGTCATATGTAACTTATCCTTAGCCACCTTTTCCATATTATCAATACCCAAAGCCCTGATCAGATTAGCTCATATTCTACCGAAATCTGTAGTTTTCGATCTTTTCCAGAAATCTGAGTGTTGCTCCTATTCAAGCCCAACCTGAGGTCGAGCCTTTCCCAACACAATCACACGCTTCCGCAATCTATCAAACAACCCTCGTATCACATATCCTGGGGGTCGAGGGGGTCAGCTGACCCACTTTCGCTAGATGAATGAATTATATTGAATTATGTAATCTTAAAATCAGTTCACATACTTAGAGAGTGGTCGAAGCATGAGTTGAGGATTCCAACATACGAGATTCAAATTCCGACTCAAGCACAGTGATTGACTGTGGCGAACGAACTGTGACTGACACTCAGGTAGGAGCTATCAACGAGTTGGAGAAGGTTTCTCTACCTACTGGTTGGTAGGTTTTGTCTCCAAGAGTTGTTGTATAGATAGTCAAGAATGACTTTTGTAATGTTTTACAAAACACATATAGTGAAACTTATACTTTATTGTACAACAAGTTGTCATCCAATTTGTAATATGGTACAAGCTAATTAGCACATTGAAACTAATCTATCCAATTTTAAGGCAATATAATTTCAAAAATAATGAGAGCTATGTGTATGCGGTGGGTGACGCCACATCACCATCTACCATCATATGAAGACTTCTTTACTTTATTGCATGAACATAGTAAGATGTACCCCGAATCGAAGATAGATACAGAACACCACTAGGGTGGTGTTTTAGTGGTTAGAGCATCTTTATAAATGTTCTAAGTTAGAGGTTCAAGTGTAGAGACCTATCTTACATCAGAGAATTGTAATTGGTGGATGTTTGCTTTGTTGGTGACATTTGCTTGGAGATAGAGATTCTTACATGAAGATTGTTTGATTGATCAAGACCTACGAGGGAGAGCTTACATGGATAATGAAGATTGGCAAATGAGAGTGCTTACTTGGAGAATGAAGATTGGTGAATCAGAGCTAATGAAGATGCTTAATTAGAGAGCATAAATTAGAGATGTGTAGATTACAAATACTTGAGCTTGAATGATACCGTCATTGCAGTTGGTCATCATCAGATGATTTTAAAATTCATAACAACGAGATACTTGTAAACATTACTTCTAATTAAAAAAGATAGATACAGACCGCATTTTCAAGGAAAGTTTGAATAAATGTTGCTTTGGGAATCTATATATATTGAAAAGTAAACTGAAGAGTATTTACTTTTTTATAGTAGTTACTTCTTTTTAGAAGTTACTTATCCAGGTAAATTATTTACATAAAATAATTATTTATATAAAATAATTATTAACTGAAAATGATTGTTTTACCATAAAACAAGATTGCTGAAATCTTTTAAAAATTAGATTGTATGATTATTTTTATCAAAATTATTTTAACTTACTATAAATGTACTACATGTACTGAACATCAATATTAACTGATGGATTAGATCTCCAAAATACCCTCAGGTACTGTCAATGTTGCATAAACTAGCGGGTTGCAGTATGGTCATTTAGTTAGCATTATTTTTAGGGTTAATTGCCCTGAACCACCCGTAAAATACGCGTTTTGCTCGGAACCACCGTAATATAACTTTCCTCCGAAAACCACCCTTCCTTTATGCCTTTTTCTTAGGAACCACCAGCCGTTAACGCCGTCAACTTTTCCGTTAAAAGCACGCTTTAATGGGTGGTTTGTGGAAAGAATAAAATTTTATGGGTGGTCCAAAAGAAGTCCAAAAAATGAAAGTTAGTGTAGTATTTAATTAACATAAAATTAAAAACAGTAGGTAATAAAACCATACATTTAAAATTTATTATTGCTCACAATTTTATAATATAACGTCAATTATAATTTCATTAACATTTAACCTTCATTTAGCATATATAAAATTAAAAAAAATTACTCGCATACCATTGACAGACCATTTTTGATATTATTATAAAAGACATAACTTTTGATATTATTTTAAAAGACATACAATTTTGGATTAAAATCGAATGAAGACATACAATCAAATATTGATTTAAAGAAGTATAATAAACTCTTTCTTAGGTACTCTTGAGATCAATTATTTGTATAAATTAGATGACTTTTATCGATTTAACTTGCGAGTTATGGTTAGGAAAAAACAGAGTTTTATGGGTGGTTCATGGCAAAAAAAGTTGTTGAATATCACACATTAACGGCTGGTGGTTCCTGGGAAAAACGCATAACAAAAGGGTGGTTTTCGGAGAAAATTATTTTACGGGTGATTCCGGGTAAAACACGTATTTTACAGGTGGTTCGGGGCAATACACCCTTATTTTTATCTTTTTAGAAAGTGAGCACCGAATTTGACATATTTAGCATTTTTTTCAAAATCTAATTTTTCGGATAGAATAGAGATAGTAAAGTTTCTTACGCAGAAAATACTAATATCGGAAGACATATATAGATTAACATTTATTTGAGTAGAATAACTCTTTTTTATAAACCACAAACTTATTCGGACCTTAAATTTTAAAAATAGAGATTTTATTATCAAAATTAAAGATTAAAGATTTTGTTACCAATTTAAATAATAATTAAATAAATAAAGGGCAAATTAGAAAGAGCAAAATAGCTTTAGGAGGTAGGGCATGAATCACATATTTGATCTTTCATTCTCAAACCTCTCGAATAAAAAATCAATAACAACGCAAATTGATCGATCGTGAGGCGTACGTTCCCAGTTCTGACATGAAAATTGACCCGTCCCAACGAAAGCCATCCAATGGAACACGCGTTCAGGTGGGTTAGATCCGATGAGCCGCTCGGTTCTTTGTTGAGGATCGGTTGAATTGATTGTAATTCGACAGAGTTTTTGACTTATTTACTGATTTTTGGCTTACATATTGTATGGTTTATAAATTTACAAAGAATTATCCATGAACTATGCTTCAACAATTTATGAACGTTCAGAAATTAAAAAAAAAATGGTTCGTGAACCACACTTCAGTGGTTTCTGAATCATACAACGAATCAAAAACTGTCAGAAAATGTATGATTCATAAATTTACAAAGAATCATTCTTTATTGATTTGCGAACCATACAACTAATTGTGCATATGATTAATTTCGAGATTCGATTGAATTGCTAAAAAATGTGACTCCATAATGTGTTTTGACAAACACCTAACTTTTTTTTAAAAAAAAATTATTACTACTTCATCGCTCAAGGAATGGACAAATCCCATACTCAAGGCGGATATGCACTCAGGAGGGCTTGAACCACCGACCTCTGAGACCAGAGACCGAGTGGCTGACCGATAGGCCGCTACTCCTTGTGCACAAACACCTAACTACCAATACACCTTGTTACTTAAAACGCGACATAGAACGTGTCCCTCCACCGACGTGTGTTTATATAATTCAAAACACCATTAATTGTGCGGTTACCACGATTTAAGATTTGATATGTGAAAAAGTTTTTTTAAATATTTAATGTATAAATTTCCCAAATTAACCTTATGTAATTAAAGGTGAGATGTAATAAAATGGTTGGATTGAAATTGATGAACTGATGAAATTTGTTTATAGTTTTCACCAAAACTTTCAGTTTTTATTATTTCCAAATTACTCTTATCTCTATTTTAATTAAATTCAAAACCCAAGAACAATCGGCCCATTTAACAAAGTGCCCTTTTGCGAAATTTTGAGACACCGATCACACAGATTAGCAGGAAACTCATAATTGTACTAATTCAATTCAGCATGTGGAACATCAGGTCAACTTCCCATATTGTAATCAAAGTAAATGTCTCCAATTTGAGATCCCAATGTTTGGTTTTGAGTCTGGGTCTGGCTAGATGGGTCAAAACTGATTGAGCTTCTTCTCCAGCAACTGATAGGAGTGATGATGGGGGTGAAGCCATGGATTGTAAACTTACTACCATTTGCAGCCATGGTGACATCTGAATGCTTAGATGTTGGGCTGACCATTCTCAGCAAATCAGCTATGTCTAAAGGAATGAGTCACTTTGTGTTTGTGGTCTACGCAAATGCCCTAGCAACTCTCATCCTCTTCCCCACTCTTTTCTTTACCTACAGGAGCAACAACAGGTCTTATTTTTACCTTAACATTGATTTTGTCATCTCATCTGATCTGCTGTTTCTGTGCTCATTTTCAGTATCAAAAGGCCACCAATCACACTTTGTCTTCTGGGTAAATTCTTTCTCCTGGGCTTAACTGGGTATGTCACTCCAATACCCTTCCTTTCTAAGGGTCGCTAGTTTGGAGCTTCTTTTCTCAAGTGCCTGAATGTGTAGATGTAGATTGGAGTATTCCATTCCTGGGTTTTGACTTTATGCTTTTCTAGTACTCAAAGCTAAGCTTAATGTTTTCGCAGTTCTTTCATTCATAGACTGGACAACTGTTCCCTGATTCTTGATTGGTAACTTGCGGGACTATAATTCAGTTGTTATGGTTCTAAATTCCCAGGATAACTATCGTGCAGAACTGTGTTTTCACTGGAGTAAATTACAGCTCGCCGACACTTGCATCTGCTATGAGCAATGCCCTTCCAGCCTACACATTCATTCTTGCCGTCATATTCAGGTTATATACTTAATAGATGATCATCCTTTAAGCTAAAAGATTTTGTTTCAGTATGTCTTGTTAAAGTTAGATGTCAAATTCATCAGAATGGAGAAAGTGAGAATACAAAGTCTAAGAAGCCAGATCAAGATCTTGGGTACCGTCGTTTCAATTGCTGGGGCCTTGATCGTGATCTTTTACAAAGGGCCCTCACTTTGGCACTCAAACTTGGTTAAGGATCTGAGCTCACTGCCACATCTGGAAAGTAATACTAATTGGGTTCTCGGAGGTTTTTTCTTTGCTATTGCCACACTCTCCCTCGCAACATGGAACATTCTTCAGGTACTGTGCTGCACCAAGAGACTACTTTATAAACTCATGAATTTGATCCTGTCTTGCTTGAAATCAATTCAACTTGTAAATGCTTTGCTTTCTGAAGACAACAGTTATGAAAGGATATCCTTCTGAGACGACAGTAGTGTTTTTCAATTGCTTGTTCGGGACAATCCAGTGCTCGGTGATTTCTCTTATTATGGAGCGAGACCCAAATGCTTGGAAGTTGAGGGTTGACGTTGAACTCGGTGCAATCGTTTACTCAGTAAGTAATTAATATGCGATATCATAGCTCATCGTTGATTCATATGCAATGAATATGTGCAAATACTATTTTCTCAAATGGCATTTTCAGGCTTTCTTTGGGAATGTTGTTTCAATTTGCATACAGACCTGGTGCATAGTCAAGAAAGGACCAGTTTTTGTGGCCATGTTTAAACCACTAAGCATCGCTCTTGCTGCTCTTTTTAGCGCTGTCTTCCTAGGGGACACCCTACATTTGGGAAGGTATTCTTTCTCAGTTTTTGCTTCAATCCACTCCTGGTGTCTGAGCATCTTTTGATTAATTTCCCTGCACAGCTTGGTTGGAGCTTTTTTTATCGTTGGCGGATTCTATGGAGTCATTTGGGCACAGTCCAAAGAGAAGGGGCACGTCGAAGAATGTCTTGACAATACTCAAAGTCTTCCATCTACATCACAAAAGAGACCTCTCTTGCATCAACCCTAAACATCTCAAAAGTTCCGAATGCAACGCACAATGTGACTCCAACAGCCTATAAATTCAGACATCTCACAACTAGCGAACATGTATGGCAGTGCAGATAACAAAAAGAAAATACCTTTTTTGAATCTTGTATCAACTATTGAAATAAAGTTATTTCTTTTTTAGCTAAACAATCATTGAGCACGAAGGCTGGCAGTTAGGAGTTTATTAATATGAAAATGAATGTAATTGATTGGCTTTGAAACCCCGAAAAACAAACAAAAGAATCATTCAACCACAATCCAATGACAATCTTATCATGTAAATCTGCACTCTTAATTTATATTGGTAAGAAAACCACATCTGAATCGTACATTTTATTCACTACTTTATCAATCGGCTGGCACGTGACAAACATTAATCCAATTGCACTGAGTGTGATTCACTAGTTCAAAAGATTGCCATACGTCACTCATTCTATTAATTAATGGATGAGATGGACGGCTGAACCGCCGCTGAAATGTGTATGAACTTGAATGCTCTTATCTATCATTATCAATAGATAAAAGACTATAAAAACCTACTTTAGTCACCAGCTCTTTATCAGCTTTAGAAAATGACAAGAAATCAACTGTTGTTAATGCAATTGAATTCCAAGTGTGGTCCAGAAAGTTTAAAAACAAAATCAAATGATTAAAGTTAAACAAACCACTACAGGGTGATTAAGTATTTGTAAAGATTGTTAGTGTCATTTTCTGTAGTCAGTTCTAGATTTGGGGAATTAGGGTTTGTTTTATATTATACGTAATCCAATAACAACATGGGAAAAGATTAGAGCTTTAACAGGGATAAGGTGATTTTGTCGGTAGCCCATTTCCCCAATTTGCTTAATTTAATTTCTACTCCACTTAATTAAATGTAGAGCAATCTAGGGTGGGTTGAGCTAAGCTTGAGAAGACCATTTCTGGGTTCTTCCATTCAATTCAATTGCCATTTTCCACACAGACCCATTTTGAAGAGGACATGTGGAGACTTGTGAAGATGAGCTCTTTGCCTTGACTCTTGACTTTTAGTGCACCCATTTTCTTCATTCACCGTAATCTCTGCACACTAGTTTTGGTGGTGTCCACAAGTCTTGCTTTAAGGTAGCTCCTTTTCCCCAATGTTACCACTGTTCACTGTTCAGTTAGTTTCATTGATTGAGTTTAGTTATAGTTGAACATGGTCACTGATTGATGCTGAAAACCCTACTCTCTACCGATTCAGTTTTGGGTACTTTTGTTCTTGGTTAGGGTTTCAAAGCTTTTCTGGGATCTGGGTATTGTGTACTTGGTGACTCACTGAGTTTATATATTTAGATCTTATTGAGCTGAGGTTATGGCTGGAGGAGGAGCCCCAGGAAAGTCTGAAGAGCCACAGCCACATCCACCTAAAGATCAGCTTCCTAATGTTTCCTACTGCATCACCAGTCCTCCACCATGGCGTCAGTATTTCTCTCTATCACCAACTCTTGTTTCTTTTTATAGTTTTGGTATCTGGATCTTGCCAGTTTACTTTTAATGATTCAGTATCCCATTCTGGGTTCTCTTTAAGGCATGTTTTTGGTTATCAACATGCTGCTACTTTTGACCTTTTCTATGTTTGTGGGTGGATATTTTTTCCTTGTTTTTGATTCTTGAATTGCATTGAGGCATAAGTTTCTTTGTTCGGTATGGGGTCGAATCAATTGATTATGATTCTTTAAAAATAGAATTACAGCCTGTGGTTGTGCTTGGTGGTTTTGATATTAGCATTTGTTTTTCTTTTTGTGGGGTCATGATTGGAATATTTTTTGGCAATAATCATATGATAAATAATTCCGATGACCGTCAGTCTCTCTAAGTGAAATTGAGATAGCTGTGTATTTGATAACCTCATCCTAAGCTGTTTGCTCATATTCAAACTTTAATTATCTCGGACGAGAAACTTTGTAGGGCTAAGGCTAAAATACCGATCTGAATGAATCTGTGTCCAAGTTGCATTTGAGACAAATTGATTACAGTGACACATTTGATTAATTCTTTTTGTGTAATACAGCGGAGGCTATGCTTCTTGGTTTCCAACATTACATTGTGATGCTCGGCACAACAGTTATCATTCCAGCTGCACTAGTTCCCCAGATGGGAGGAGGAAATGTAATCCTTTTAATATGGATGAACCACCCTCACCTCTCTAGTATCTGATGTATTTCTTATGTAAAAAATTTGTTTGCATATTTATTTGATGATTTGAATCTTTGTTTTCATTAATAGGAAGAGAAGGCAAAGGTCATCCAGACACTTCTCTTTGTTGCTGGCGTGAACACGTTGTTGCAGACACTATTTGGTACTCGATTACCAGCTGTTATTGGAGGGTCTTACACTTATGTTGCACCCACTATCTCCATTATCCTTAATAGCCGGTTTGCTGACTCTAGTATTGATCCCATAGTGGTTAGCAATTTTGATCCTGAAAATAATTAACGCACCAAGATTTCAGATGCCATTTTGAGTGTTGGTAATTACAATTTTCATATTCTGATTGTTTTGGTCTCCGTGTATTCTTCAGAGATTTAAGAGAACAATGAGAGCAACACAAGGTGCACTTATTGTCGCGTCAATTCTTCAAATCGTACTTGGGTTCAGTGGACTCTGGGGTAATGTTGCAAGGTCAGTTTCAATCCTTCGAAAATGTTTACGCAACCTCACTTACAACTATATGCGAACTAATTCCAGTAACTATGCATATGTGATTAGGAAGTACTAAAAAGTGCTAGACTGTCTTTAGCCATGAGCATTTTGGTTATGAGTTCTATTGGTTCTCTGAATACAGGTTCCTGAGTCCTCTTTCAGCAGTTCCTCTCATTAGTCTTGTCGGATTTGGACTCTACGAATTTGGATTTCCAGGGGTATGGGTTTAGTTTTCTGATTGTGAGAGTGGTATTATATGAAGTGCAATGCAGTTGTTTATAACTATCCTTCGGGTCTTTAATGTGTTTAGGTTGCTCGGTGTGTGGAAATTGGGCTCCCGCAGCTTATTGTCTTACTCTTTTTCGCACAAGTACTCCACTGTCTACTCATTTCACTCAGTGTACTTTACTGTCTAGCTTTTATCTCAGATTCTGATGTTATACATCTTTCCATGCAGTACGTGCCTCATATAGTGCATTCCGGGAAACACATCTTTGATCGTCTCGCTGTTCTAATTTCTGTGGCTATTATCTGGCTCTATGCTTTTCTTCTTACTGTTGGTGGTACGTATAATCATGCGACGCCAAATGCTCAAGCAATTTGCCGTACCGATGGTTCTGGGCTAGTAGGTGCTGCTCCCTGGTATGCCGTCTTACTTTGTTATTGATCCGTATAACATTGTAATATCTTCAAACATAATGAAACTTATCCGTTGTAAAACTAGTGTTCCATCTGGTTCTAACTTCTAAGCGCTGGTACCTGTATTGTAAGGCCATCTTTTACACGAGAGTCCGACTACCATTTTAACAAGCTCTTGCTTAGAAATCTTGTCAATGAATCTTCAGTTTCTAATTACTCTTAGAAAATTTAACTATTAGCCTAAACTATTATTAGTTATTCTAAAATGGTTGTAGCTCAAAGTTTTTTCATTGCAGGATAAAATTTCCTTACCCATTTCAGTGGGGACCCCCGTCTTTTGATGCCGGTGAGGTATTTGCCATGATGGTTGTTTCATTCGTTGCGCTAGTAGAGGTTTGCTCTTCTATTCCTGACAAAAGTTTTTGCTTTTTGTGAATCCTTAAATTTAAGTTATAACAGTTTTCTTGGTTGTACGTGCTTATCCTTTAATCACTATATTCTTCAAATGTATGCAGTCCACTGGAGCCTTTATTGTGGTGTCAAGATACGCTAGTGCTACTCCCATGCCGCCATCTGTTCTCAGTCGTGGCGTTGGTTGGCAGGTAAACATAGCTTTAGATGGGTTCTTAGTAATTGATCGTGGTGGAATTTGCATCTGTAGTTTGTCAAATTTACGAGATGCCTAACCCCTTAAATTTATTGACAGGGAATTGGAATTCTGTTATCTGGTATCTTTGGCACAGGGATCGGTTCTTCTGTATCTGTGTAAAACTACAAAACCCTCACAACCTCCTTATTTCTCTTTTAATGAATAAAAGTTATAAAATCTATGTAGTAATCTTACGATGGAAATTGAATCGCTTTCAGGGAAAATGCAGGTCTATTAGCGCTAACACGTGTCGGGAGCCGTAGGGTGGTTCAGTTAGCAGCTGGGTTCATGATTTTCTTCTCAATCCTCGGTAAAACTCTATTTGAATTTACGTATGCACCTATGAACCAGTTCTGCACCATTCAGCTTCAAAATTTCTTGTTGCAGGGAAATTTGGAGCTGTTTTTGCATCGATTCCACTTCCAATAGTTTCTGCTTTGTATTGCCTGTTCTTCGCCTATGTCGGTATGTAAACTGAAAAGAACAGAATTGGTCAAATATGTAAACTGCTCCTTTTGTACTCATCGAATATTCTTTTAGGTGCTGGGGGCTTGAGTTTTCTTCAATTTTGCAATCTCAACAGCTTTCGAACTGTTTTCATTCTTGGGTTTTCCATCTTCATGGGATTCTCTGTGCCTCAATACTTCAATGAGTACACAGTCGTCAAAGGCTATGGCCCGGTTCACACCTCAGCGCGATGGGTACAGTACTAAACTTTAGTTACACACATATTCTGACACGACTAAAATATATATAAACACTTATCATCTCTGCAGTTCAATGATATGATCAATGTACCGTTCTCCTCGGAAGCATTTGTTGGTGGTGTCCTGGCATACTTTTTAGATCTGACTCTACACAGGGATAGCACCATACGGAAAGACAGAGGTAAGCACTGGTGGGACAAGTTCCGATCATTTAAAGGTGACACACGAAGTGAAGAATTCTACTCTCTGCCTTTCAACCTCAACAAGTATTTTCCCTCTGTATGATCATCCTTCAGCCTCAACATAAGTCGCATGTGGCATCATGATCTGAAAAAGAATATTTCGAGCTGATTACATAGTTTTAAAGCACTGTAAGTTTAGTTCCTGATTAATGAGATACCTTATGTAATATTCAACTTAACGATTGCCGTACCGCATCATAGCGTTTTTGAAACTTGTATTGAAAATAGGGCTTGAAATTAGGGACAAGTATCTTCTGGAAATTGGCATAACTTGAGGCAGTGTATGGTCAAGGTCGTGTTTACAAGGTTTAAAGGGTGAGTTGCAAGTTGTGGACTCGAGACTTTAGGATTAAGATCAGTTACAGGAAAGTTATTTGTCGCGAGATAAAATGATGCAATTTTGCGAGATGAAACGAAGCAGTTTTACATAAAGAATTTAAGTAAAATAACTTTAGGTTTTAAAAAAAAAGTCGAAATGCATCGTTTTAAATTGAAGTAACTTCATTATAAATCGTAATATTTAACTACCCGCTTTAACATATAAATATCCGCCATGCATATAAAGCGAAGGAATATAATTTCCGTTATGCATGTATAAATAGAGGTTGTATCATGTGGAACCTTTTTTTTCATGGATCCATGGATCCCTATTTGCAGTCATTGATTGCATTTTTTGTATGCACCTGATCGCGCCAAGTAATTGCACATGACAAATGCACACGTGATATGCACATGATAAATGCACACGTGAGTTGCACATGCTTCATTACTGCGCTGACGCAATCCGGTGCACAAAAAAATGCAATCAACAGCTGCAAAGAGGGATCCATGGATTCATGAAAGGGGATTCCACATGATACTTTCCTTGTATAAATATTATGGAGACAAGGGAAGAGAATAAATTATCACTAGAGATGAATCACGTATAAAGTGCTACTTTTGGTAAAAAAATATAAAATCATCTTGTCCTTTTATTAAATTCAATACGATGGTTTATCAGAAATGTGTTTAATTAAATGTAAAATCTCATTAAGATCAATTATGTAATTTAATTATTATAGATAATTATATAAAAAATATCTTTCCAAAATTATACCCTTAATATCCTCCAATCGCATAGAACAATTCAATGTGAAATCAATCATATATATTCTTCCAAATTTCTGCCTTATTTAAAAATGGTCCATGAATCATATTTTAAAAAATATTTTGTATCATACAGTTCAAATATGACTCGACAAATTGTTAAACATGGTTCATGAATCATACCTTTACATTTTTTGAACCATACAGATTATGTATGGTTCGACAAATTATTAAACATGGCTCATGAATCATACCTTTAGATATTTTGAACCATACATAATATGATGTATGGTTCGACAAATTCTTAAACATGGTTCATGAACCACACCTTTATATTTTTTGAACCATAGATAATTTGTATAGTCCGTTTAATTGTTAAACATGGTTCATGAATCATACCTTTATATTTTTTGAACCATACAGATGGATACAACAATCTGTTAATGAATTTAATTTGTAACATATAACGAATGGAACCGATTTTGTAACATAAACCATGTCAAAAATACTTTGTACCATACATTTCATGTTTGGTTCAACAAATTTTTAAAGATGCTTCATGAACCATAACTAAAAACTGTTTGTATCGTACATTTAAAGAATGGTTCAACAAATTGTTAAACATGGTTCATGAACCATATGCACGTAATTTTGGAACATTATCGTGTACATATCACTCAATATTCAATATCAGAAAAATAACCAACAATGTCGGAAAAATAGCCAAAATTCAAAACATACAGACTAAATAAAAAATAACCAACATTGAAAACATGACTAAACAATTTAGGATTTTCAATTCGAATTACCTAACTAGTCGCTAAAGGATTTAATCATGTTTTTGTTGTTCCTAAATTACCCCTAGCGATTTAATTAAAATTTATTTATTCCCTAGTTGACAGCTAATTAATGAATTCTTGTAATAATCTGGAACGTCGATCTATATGTTTTAATGGTCCATATTAGTGTATATTGTATACATTTAAAGAACTTTATACAAGATCTCTTCCAATTATCACTATAATGAAATAATTTAAATTACTTAAAATAATTGTGGACACGTTTGACTTGATACACAAAAACAAATATGTAATGTTATCTTTTGTGATATTTTGATGACGGGAAGAGATCAGGTATAAAGTGACATTTTTCATAAAAATATAAAATCATCCTAACCTTTAATTGATTTCAATCGAACGGTTTAAAATACTCACTCAAATTGTTACCAGAATAAAATAAAAGCGCAAATCTGTAAAGTGATGCTAAATTGACAATCTAATTACCATAGTATCTTCTTAAAATCCGCCAACTGATTACAACAATAACTTGCGTCCAAAAACAAAATTCGATTCGATCCTATTTTGAATCTTCTCGTCGATATGGTTCAAGTATTTGTATTGGATGGTTCTAGAACCATAGTTAGCAAATTAATGGACCTTACAGATATTGACAATTTACCAGCATATAGTACATGTGCCGACCAATGATAAATAGGGTTTTTGAATATGGTCATGAACCAGCTAATGACTATTTACGAACCATATTATATCAAATCATTCAATGAATGTCAACCAGTATTGGATTATGTATCAGAAATTCAATATTTTTAGCATTGGTTGTTCAACAAAACAAAATTAAGAGTAATAGTTATCAAATGATCCAAAAAAACACAAGTTTTTTTCGTATGCAGCGTACGACCTCAATGCCCACTCTTATATTCCAAATCGAGTTTCATTCACTGTGGCTCCAAGACAGTATTCGAACAATGTAGAAGTTCCTTGTTTATGAACCTGCAAGACACTCTTTTTTTGAACTTGCAAAAAAGCATTTAACATGGGATTATACGTTCCAAACAAATACAAAATAGTCAGCGAGTATGGTTCAATAAATTGTTAAACATGGTTCGTGAACCATAATCCACAATTATTAGGACAATACTAATCGAGTATGATTCAACAAATTGTTAAGCACGGTTCATGAACCATGTTTATATATTTTCTGAACCTTACAATATATGCATACTTAACAAATTGTATCAATCGGATCGCTGTTGATGTCTATAATTGAAAGTCGATTCGCAGTTTCAAACATCAAATGTCGGAAAAAATATACAAAACAAAACCCTAACTAAATCGCAGCCATTGTTTAAATCAAACCCTAACAAAACAGGCACACGAAACCCTAACATAACTTACAAGTTGAGCGAAGACATGTGTGTGACGGAAGATGAAAAATCGACGCGGGTGATAACAACAGGTCGAGCGGCGGACGTGGATGAATTCGTTTCTTCGTCCGAGAGTGGCCGGCGCGGTTGAGAGTGGCGTTGCGGATGTGTCGGACGCCGTCGCAGATATTTTCATCGTCTGATTCGGAGGTTGTTCGTCTGATTCGGATGTTGTTCGTCTGATTTCATAGGTTGAGAGATTGGAGTGAAACGGGGGATTCGTCAAAACAACCTCTTTGCTATTTTCTTAAATTACCCCTTGCAATTAATTATGAATTTATTTATTCCATATTTGTTAAGTTTTAAATTGCTTTGGTTACAAATCTGATCCGTTGATCTGTTTATTCTATTATGGTCCAAGAGTCTCTTGTGATTTCATTGTTTTATTTATGTATTCCTTATTTATATATATAGAGAGAGCATATCCTGTAGACCCCCTTAAAGCTGTGGATCTGTGGAACCTGCTCTATCACCGTCCATCCGTTAGTGGTAGTTGCTTGTTAGGAGACACGTGTGTTAAGTGGTACAGTTGCTGGTTCAGTCTCATCCCAATTAGTATTTAGAGTGTGTAGTGTCAAAAGGGTATATGGGTCTTTGACCAAGCCTATCAAATCTGTCTGTAATATACAGACTGACAACCTATACCTATCTCTAATCCAAAACCCATTTTTCAAACTTCTTTCTCCTCTCGCCGATCTCTTTCCTCCTCAGTCTCTCCTTTCTTTCTGATTTCTAATCACTGTGTGTGTGGTTTTGAGCGGTGGTGGAGGAGGTGAAAGGCAGTGGTGGATCTATGTACTCAGTACAAGCGAAGCGGAGATGGAGGCTCGTGGTGGGCGGTGGTGGTGGATCTATGGGTTTAAGGTTCAGGTAGGAGGTGGCAGTAAGATGAGTTAGTGGGTTTGGATTGATTTTGGGGGATTTTGGTAAGTGGGTTTGGATTGATTTTGATTAAAGGTTGGATCTTTGCAGCTATTGATGCGTGTAGGCAGCAGTTGTCGGGGTCTGGTGGTGCTGCGGTTGCTAACAGAACGGATCCGGATCCGGATTGATTTGGATCTGACGGTTGATATTTGACAGCTGGACGATTGGGTGCTGTGTCGGATCTACAACAAGAAAGGAACGATCGATACTGGTGAGTGCAGCGGTGCAATTGGATACTGGTGAGTGAATCAGGTGGCTTTGGCGTCTAATTCTATATTCATTCGTAGATTTTGTTGTGTTAGGGTTATACTGAGGTTTAGAGATGATGTTGGTTTTTGTGAAAGTTGTTTTAGTTTGAAAGATTGAGTTTTGGGATTAGGGTTAGGTGCTGACAGAGAATTAAGTGTTGGGTTTTGGTTAAAAGAGCAGCCTTATATTGATTATTTGTTATAAGTAATGGATACATTTCATGTAATATGGCCAGTTGATTACTGTTGATTTGCTTTTTATGATTGAAGTTTTTGTAATTGACTTAAGATCCATTGGTGTGTGCGCTAACGTGCGCAATTGGCAGATAAAAACTTCTTTCAGCAAGCTGTTGATGAGGTATGCTCTTTTTAGATCTGCTTAGTTTTTAGTACTATTGGGTTGAACCACTTAAATTCACGTGTGTTTGTTATGCAGGATCCAGATAATGAACTCTACAAGAAGTCCTTAGAAGTTACTACTAAGGTGAGCCCTTTCTGTATATTTTGTATTTAATTAGTTTCTGATTGTTTTTAAGTTCTTAATTTACTTTGTGAAGGGATTATTGTTTAAGCCTCACTGACTTCCACTGATAGCATATTAATTTTCTGGTTGCAGGGATTGAAATATATTGTGCGCCCACAGCTGATTCGCGCGATGTGTGGCAAGCATCCATGATTCACATTGCTTTGGAAGGTGGATGCTTTGTTTTGTTAGCCAATCAGTTTTGTAGAAGAAAAGATTACCCACCTGCACCTGAATATGAGTTTCTTGGGCTGGATGAATTATTTGTATTCTTTGTAACTTGAGGGACTAAATTGTATATAATTATTTTTGTATATGATTGTTGATTTTTTGAACCCAAATGGCATCTTGTATTTTGTATGTGCATCTTGTATGTGCAACCCAATTGTTGCTGTATTTTATATGTGCATTTAGTATGTGCATTTCGATATGTGCATTTCTTATTTGCATTATCTGCATTTTATGTTTAGATTTTGTGTTTGCATTTTGTGTTTGCATTTGTGTTTGCATTTTGTGTTTGCATTTGTGTTTGCATTTTGTGTTTGTCTATTATATTGCGCTTATTATCGCCAAATTAACCTGTTGGGATTAAAAACTCTACACAATATGCATTTTCTATTTGCACATTTCATGTTTGCATTTCATGTTTGCATTTTGTGTGTTGCATTTTGTGTTTGCATTATATAAAACGTAAAATGCATTTCTTATTTGCAAACATCTTGTATGTGCATTTTGTGTGTTGCATTTTATGTTTGCATTTTGTGTTTGCATTATATAAAACCTAAAATGCAAACAAAAATTGGAAACACACGCTCTTCAAACATGAAATGCAAATACAAATGCAAACAGAGGATGCAGCAGCTTGTGTTGAAGTAAACATGAAATTATTTTCTGTTGAAGTAAACCTCAATCATCAAATGGGGAGGAATTACATCAGAAAACAGTATCAAGAACGAAAATCAAGCACAATTCTCCCAGCGAGGCAATATGATGCCTACAGCCAAATAGAAATAGCTTAAACAAACTACCATAACAGACCAACTCACATTTCAATAAACTCTCAAAGCCATCAACCACTTCTCGCAAACCATAACATATCACCCATGAACAAAAGTAAACCACTCGCATTTTGTGTTTGCAGTGTCTGTATTTACAACACATGTCGACTGAGTGAACTGGTAACTGTATATTGTTTTTTATTTTGGATCGCGTTATATTTTCGTATGTCCTGTTCAGTTTCGTTTACTTGTTTGAATTTTGATTTGCAATACGACTTTTCATTTTATGTTTGCATTTTTATGTTTGCATTTTTATCAAAATACAACATATTTTACAGACCTCTACACCAACAGCAGCGTACACAACAGTCTCAATCTCCTTCACAACCACAACAACAGCAACTCATCTTTTCTTCAGCAACTAACGGAACTCAGCACTTCAGCTATGACTTCACAGACAACGGAGTCCAATATGTTGCCCCATTCGGAGATGTAGTCACTAAACAATGAGAATCATCCGTTACCATACAACTGCGATTTCCAACTGCGAACATAACATAATTTAGGTAAAATGATACTGAAGCATATCATTTTTGTTCAAAATAATGCAATGCAACACAACACAGGACAACTGCATGCTGAAGTGCAAGTGGGGAAAAAATGCAACTATGAGTTGCAACTACAAAGTGCAATAGTAAGGTGCACATATGAGGTGCAACAGTTAAAATGCACATACAAAATGCACATAGCTTCAAGCAACCTTCATGAGTTTGCATTTTATGTTTGCATTTTATGTTTGCATTTTGTGTTTGTATTTTATGTTTGCATTTTGTGTTTGCATTTTGTATTTGCCTTTCATGTTTGAAGAACGTGTGTTTCCATTTCTTTGCATTTTATGTTTTATGTTACGTGATTGCATTTTATTTTATTTTAATTTTAAATAATTAAATAATTATTATTTATATTAAGTTCGTTTAATTTTCAATAAATAGTAATGGTGAAGGGAATAAAAATATTTGTTTCATAACTTGTAAGAAATTGTTTACAAATTGTAGTGATTATGGGTGAGATTGAAATGGATTAAAAAGAAGATGAAGTCTTGAGAGTTGATGAGTTTGATATGAAAATGAAATTTGATGAAAAAATTGGTGGGAAACTAAAATCTACAAACTCACATCACATTTAATTCATTCCAAAAACTTACACATCACACATTTAATGTCATCCTAAAACTAACACATCACCACATTAATGCTACACACACTTGCAATCAATAATTAATGCTAACATTTCCCTACAAACTAATTCCTAACTATGCCTATATTGCCCTTGGTTACGAAATTAAAATTGAATTAACCAAGTCACGTGTCGCTTCCACAATCCATCTCAATCCATGATCCAATGGTGATGGAGGGGGTTCCACGGATCCACCAAAAGTGGGGGGTTCCATGGGATATTTTTCCTATATATATATATATAAATAAGACTACTAGTTACTCCATTGAATTCTCATTTTACAAGTTGTATTGATGATAATCACAAAAACAACAATCGATGTTGTATAGTTTATTTCATTAATCACATCTTGTCTTGAAGACCTGTGCCTTTTCCCTTGATTATTTGCTTGTTTCCCCCAATCATAATCTATTGTTATAAAGTTAGTGTTATTATTCCTTTGTATGAGTATGCGTACATTCTCTTATAAAACAAACTTATTTGAACTGTACTAAGGGACACTGTGAAAAACCGATTACTCCTCCACCAAAAAGTAAAACTAATAATAAATATACAAAAAGAACGAAATTAATGTCTCATACGTGAGTTTAACATCATTATACATAAGTTTGACACATTCATTTTGCACTAGCTAGCCATTTTGGTTGATCATCTCTTAAAGTTATAGTTATGTGTTTTTTCTTGAATATTTGATTTTAACTGTTAAAGTATAATTTAATTTAAGTTTCAAGGCATAATTTAAATGCTATCATGTTAACTTAATTTTAGTGTTAAGCAATAATTTTTCATTTTAAATTAATAATTACTGATGTGCCGAAAATTATTGTGTAATATATTATTAATAATATTATGTAATGAATGATGTATTTTCTTGTTGTTCCTCATAATTGAGTTACTTTTGTCAAATTTCTTCTATGGCCCAAAAGTATTTTGTGTTTTAGTTACTATGGTCATTTCTGTATTCCCTATTGAAAATACAAAAATGAACCTATTTATTACTGCACTGGTCAGCATTTCAGTGAGCATTTTACACATTGGACTATCCGTCCACAAATTCTTCAATGTCGATGATGATCACAAGTTTGCATTTGAAGTCCTAGAATTCTTTTCATTAATCATATCTTGTTTGTAAGTCTTGTCTCTCTTCTTTGAGTATTTTGATTGCTTCCCTCCTAATAAAACATGGTAAAGGATCAGGTGAAAAGTGGTAGTTTGGTTGTAAAAAGCAAAAAAATCTTGACCTTCCATTTAATCACAATCCAACGGTTACAATTCAAAATGATTAATTAATATATTTAATCACAAAAGGGTAATATTGGAAGTAGAATATATTTACGAATATCTTAATTAATTCGAATCTCTTATTTTATGGTAACCGATAGAATATATTTACGAATATTTTAACTAATTATGATCTCTTATTTTATGGTAACCAGCATTCGGATCATGTTTCGTAATCATTCAATATTTTTTTCATAGTTTTCAAAAATACGTCTAGGTTGTTTCCTAACATAATTCTCAAAATAATGGTTTCTGAATTCGATAGAAATTCTCGCTTCTTCCAATTAGGAGAGTCTGATGATCAATTAACGAGTCCGAAAATGCATACAAGTTACTGCATTCGTCGTATGTTCTGTAATCATAATAGTTTTAGCGTGAATTCGTTATTTGTTCATATTTGATTCATGGATCATATTATAGCAAATCATGAACAATCATAGATGTCTTATAACTCGTTATCTATTTTTGTTTACATTGATGTTCTGATAGATTATTTCAGGTTTCCGTATTCACAAGGTTCTATTTTCGTATTAAAAATATATTCGTTCGTATAATTCATACATTATACACCTTTGTTTCGTGAATCATAACATATCAATAGAAATAATGTGATCATCCCTTCTTTGTCGAAATTCAACAATGTCTTCGACATCGTTTGGAATGATGCTACAAACCTCTGCACTCTATTCAGAGTAATCATTTGTATCCAGACCATCTTCGAAGAAAATATGTTGTTCTCCATGAACGACAATATATTTATGGCCAGCCATGATGAAATGCTCGTCTTTGTATCCTTCTCTACGAAAGTCAACAAATGTCATGCCGAATTCATCAATACGAACATTAGAACAATGCACCCATTTGCACTTGAATATAGGTATTCGAACTTCTACGTATTGTATTTCTCAAATGTCTTCAATTACACCATAATAATTCACATTTGCATGTATAGGATTCCTATCCTTGGCACTAGACACATGAATGGTGTCAGCAACAACTGTCACACCACTGTTCTGAACAGAACTTCTTTCATCCTAATCTTTTGTGTAAAATGAATAACCATTTAAATCATACCCTCTATAAGAATGAACGGCGCAACTAGGCCCAACATCAAAAGATTTCACAAAATCAAGAACATCACTACCATTTGTATTTAAAACGACATCTTTCAATCAAGAAGAGAACTCTTCTGAATGCCTTTTCTGGCTCAACTTTTTAGACTTTTCCTGATTAGATGACCTTATCAGTTGTAAATGACGTTCGACAAAAGGGTTGATCACATCAACCTGCTGGAACACGTAAAAATGGGCGTCATGCAACTCTGATCGAAGAACAACTTTAACTTGAAATTCAATTGCACCTTTCCCCTAGAGATGATCATAGTGTCGCGGCTTTGGAATCCTAATAGGCTCAATATTTCCCAAATAATGTGAGCAAAACTCAATTGCTTCATCGGCAATGTATCCTTCAACCATAGAACCTTCAGGTCGCTGTGTATTTCTCACATTACCTTTTAGGGTCTTCATATACCTTTCGAGAGGATACATCCATCTCATATGGACTGGCCCAAGAAATTTCAAGTAATCCATAATGTCAAAAAACGAGGGAGGAAAATACATCTCAAGTTGACAAATAGTAACAACAATTTGATGTTGGAGTTTGTACAAGTCAAGCGGATCCATTGTATAATGCGGCCCAATTACGTGGGCTTTGGGCCATTTAATTTAGATACGATTTAAGGTTTCTTGTTGTTTCATATATAAGCTAATTTTCATTGTTTTGTAAGACTACTTTTTTATATTGAATAAACAAAATTAGGGTTTTCTCTTTTCTGTCAAATTTTTGGTATTTCAATTGAAAATCTAGATTCGTTGATTTCAATAGAAATACCGAAAACTTGACAGAAAAGGGAAAACCCTAATTTTGTTTATCCGATATAAAAAAGCTATCTTACAAAACAATGAAAATTAGTTTATACAGGAAACAACAAAAAACCCTAAATCGTATCTAAATTGAATGGTCCAAAACCCACGTAATTGGGCCGCATCAATACTTTAGATCTAATTCTCCCTTGGACATTCCACTTTTACCAAAGAGAGCTTTCAATAAAGCCTCTTTCCCATTTATGTGATGCTCTTTACAAATATTGTAAATCAACTCCAATTTCCTTTCATATATAGTTTCATCTTCCTAGACATTAGATATTGTTGTCTTTTAAACAAAACATAACAAGTACTACCAATTAAGCATTTGGGGATATTGACTCGATACACAATACCATAATTTATGTTATGTTATCATTTATGATATGTTAGGGCGGCTGTAGTTTTATTCATTAAGCTGACTTTAAGCTTAATCACCTTTTCAATTAGCCTCGGAGTGTCTAACCACAGACACGAAACTCTAATTAGGCCAATAATAATTGGGATATGTTTGTTGTTTGCAACAATTTCATTTTAAATACAAATTGAAGTACGCATGACTGCTCAGAAATATTGATGGAAATAATTGCTTCAATAATGTGACCTTTTTAAAATTGAGGGGGATTTAAAAAATCGTACATTAGGACAAACGCCTTCGGGTTTAATAAACTTCAAAGATCAATTTAGTTGTTTGAAGAAAAAAACCAATGATGCGAAATGGTATTTTGAGAATTATGATTGTAAGAGTGGGGATATAAGAAGAAATGTATATTTTGTAAAACAGAATAACGTAATCTCAATCGTTGATTTGATTAAAACGACGGTTGAGATTAAAGTTGGTTTGTAATTAATTTAGCAGTTGGATTTGCAAAAAACACGAACGGTTGGGGATTGACGGTTATCAATATCAACCGTTGGATTGTTAGAAATCAACGGTTGATATTATATCCTTCTATCTTACTAAATTATTCGTGTCCTTCTAGATTTTGTTCCATGATTGTAAATCTGATTTTCATTTATAATATATATTATTCAAAAGCAAATGTTCTAAAATTTAGTTTTTTAAGTCAAAATAAAATCTCCACAGAAGATTATTAATAATTTAACACATAATCTTAAACTTCAATTAAAAGCACCCTCTATTTGCAAACTCGCAACTTTTTTATTTAAACTAATTTTGATATTTTATGATCGATATAGTTAATAGGATAAAGTTATAAGAGGATCATTGTTATTTCATATGACGGTAAGACAAATCTCGACCGTTATTTAATTATAATCTAAATGTTGCGATTTAAATTAAGGGAAGGGATCTGGTATAAAGTCCCTTTAGTGTATAAAGTATACACTAATACTGTCCGTTAAAAAAACCAGATCGACGGACCAGATTTTGAACAAATTGAAATTAGAAACTTACCAAATCTGTAATTAAATATAACAAAATTAATTCAAAAGGGTAATTTCGGAACACTAATCGAGGTTTGTTCGTAGATCCCGCGAATCACTCCTCGGATTAGGTCGAAAATTGTGTTTGGCTTTTCATCTTTCATCGTGTATCTCTGTCGATCTGCGTCGTTGCTGTCCTCATCCGCGTCGCCGCTTCGTCATCCTCCTTTGCCGGTCTCGTCATCTTGTGTCACTCCGAACACTTCCCCGCCATTGAAATGTCATCCTTCGACTTGTAAGTGTTTCGATCTACTAGGGTTTCTTTAATTTACGTTTCTAATGTTTTGTGTTGAGATTTTGATTATGTTAATTTACCCTTGTTTAAAGTTTATGTTTTGACCATGTGCACGATATTTTTTGCAGAACATCAGCTGCCATTCGCCGAGAGGTCATGAAGTTTTACGGTAAGTTGATCGATTGTATTCAATTTTGTTCAATTAAGTGTCGACTGAATATCTATTTTATGTTTAAATTAGCAGAACGTCGACGAGTAGGAGTTGGATCGTCGTTAGACGTAATCAAAGAAAACGAGCCTGTTGTTATTGTTCCGGCATCGTTATTGAGAAGCATACAACAGACAACATTCGATAATGCGGAGGTTACCGGTAAGTTTAAGAATTGTGTGGTATGGTCCTAATAATTGTGTGGTATGGTTCATGAACCAAATTTAGGAATTTGTTGAACCGTACTTGCTTGGTCATAAAAGTCTGTATGGTCCAAGAATTTCTTAGCTATAATTCATGAACCATAATTGTGTGTTGTGGTCTTGACAAAATGTGTGTTATGGATCGTGAACCATGTTCAATAATTTGTTGATATAGGTCGTGCATCGTAATTGTTTGTTGTGGTCCTAATAATTGTGTGACATGGTTCATGAACCATATTTAAGCATTTGTTGAACCATGTTTTCTCGAAACATAAGTCTGTGTAATCTGGTATTTTTGTAGATTTAGTTCATGAACCATAATTAGATGGTATGGTCCAAATAATTGTGTTTTATGGTTCATGAACCATGTTTAATAATTTGTTGAACCATGTTTTCTCGGAACATAAGATTCTGTTTGTTCCAACAATTTTGTAGATATAGTTAGTCACCCATGATAGTTCTCATGTAAAAATTACGTTGCAGAAACACAAGATTTTTCGCTGGTGGTTAGGATTGAACCGGAAGATTATGACGAGTTCTTGTAAAAATTGATCGCTTCTTCAAGACATGTAAAAGTCTGCCCAATATGAGGTTGTAAATATTCAGGGCAGTCCGGTGTTATGATTTGATCATTGTTGGATTCTTGAGTGCTAGTATCTGTGTTGCATTTGTTACCCCCTGTTGAAATTGCGAATCGAAAAATGTTAATGAGTTTGACAAAACATATTATGATTCAAACAAATGAATTATATGATTCTGCAACCCATACAATAAGAAATTATGGACCATGTATATTGAAATAAACAAAAATTCTGGTTAGATTGTTGAATTACACATGGTCCAAAACATTACATTATATGGTTCTAGAACCATAATGTTTAACTTTTTGGACCATGCACATTTTGAATTTTATTTGCACTAACGCATTTTTGAAATGAAAACCCTGTTCGATTGAAAAATTTATGACACGTATATCAAATTAGGTTGTACATAATCAATAGTATTCGATTCTGATATGGTCCAAAATATTGACGTACATGGTTTTAGAACCATATTTTACAATATTTTGGACCATGTCAGTCCATATCGAAATTGAACTTGACATATACTAAACCCTACTCGATCGAAACACTAAACTACTTCGTATATGCGTACCTGGACCTGAATGTTGATCATCCGATATTGAGCGGTAATCCTCCGCATTAGCATGACAACATGATTGATTACACGGATAATCATCGCATGGATCGTTGTTTTTGCTTACGTTTGAAAACATGTCGAAGATAAAATTCAGAACATACTGGAAAACACGATTGATTAGGAAGAACGTAATTGATAAAATTTGTTGGAGGATTTTTAGGATATGTTATGAAAATATAATCTTCAAATATAATTATTTTGTAACATTACGGATTTGCCCTTTATTGTTATTTTGGTAAGTATTTAGATGCGTATTTGAACCGTTGGATTGAAATCAATCTACGGTTGAGAAAGTTTTATATTTTATATCAAAACTATCACTTTATACCTGATCCATTCCCTTAAATTAAAATAATCGTCAAATCCAACTGCCATGTGTTTTTCTCAAATTCAACCGTCTAATTTTACTAGCACTCAATTTTATTCCCAACCGTCTATTTACCAAAATCAATGTTTCATATTTTGTTGTTCCGTCATACATATATAAATCATGTCTCGCATGATCTCAACCCAATATTTAACTATTCAATGTCACAAAAAATTTTAAATTAAAATAAGGACATGATCTTTAAACCTCAATTATAATAACAATAAATGAATTATAAAGACAACGCACAAGTCACAACTACACAAGCAAAAACAGAACAGCGTCAGCAGAACCTCAACTAGGCTGTTTTCAACCTCCGCTCCGGCAAGAAAGAGAGATGGGGAACTGTCAGGCGGTGGACACCACGTCTCTAGTGATCCAACACCCATCTGGTAAATCAGAGAAGCTCTTCTGGCCAATCCCAGCTAACCAGATTTTGAAAACCAATCCAGGCCATTGTGTAGCTCTCCTCATCACTACTAGTACTACCACCACCACGACTACTACAACTGCTGTGCCTGGTGCCGGTGCTGAGAGTGAAAAGAGTACTGTGAGGATCACACGTGTTAAGCTTCTCAGACCTACTGATACTCTGACTTTAGGACATGTTTATAGACTCATCAGTACACAAGGTATAATAGTTGTCCCAGTAATTTGATGAGTCCAGTTTGATGTGTTTCTGGTAGTTTCCTGAAATGGGGCTTGTAAAGTTTTCATCTTTTTGGTTAATATTTTTCAGAGGTCATGAAGGGCTTGGTGGCAAAGAAGCAAGCAAAGATGATGAAGATGAAACAGGCAAATGTTGTACCGGAGAAAATGAAACCAGACATGTCTGAAGCTGTAAGAAGATCATCAGCAGCAGCATTAGCATCATTTCAATCTGAAAAATCCGACCAGGTGAGGACCTTAATTTCAGTTTAAGCAATTCAATACCAATTTTCATTAATGGAATTGCAGATGAGCAAGCATGAATTGCAAAGACAGACAGCATCATCATCAGCGTCAAGGTCCAAAGCATGGCAGCCTTCATTAAAAAGCATATCAGAGTCCCACAGCTAACAAATACTCAAGTCTTCATTAATCCCCCTGCAAGTGCTTCAGGCTGACATGAAGCATAGAAGATTTCACATACTCCAAGTTTACTCACAATTAACATCCTGACCAAAACCCAACTTGAGAAAAGCTATGATGCAAAAAACATGATGAAGGCAAGTTGAGGAAGTGGGTGAGACAGATCAAACTAATTTTATAATGTAAACAAAGAAATAGGGGGACTTGTCTGTAGAGATTAAGGTATGGAGTGATGCAGAATGAGCCATCATTGTACTCCGATTTCCCGAAGAGTTTTCTTTAACATGTAGATGATTATATCTTTAGTCTGTCCGGGTTTCATGAGCTTTCAAAGACCATTAGCTAGATTCATCAGAACCGGAAAACCGGGGAGCTTTCAACCCCAACTGCCAACCCAAAGAACAAAACAAAAAGAGTCACACATATCAGATATATATAACATGGGTGCAGAAGTGCAGCAGAATGAACTGTAATAGAAAGTTTATGTAATTAGCCTAATCATCATCATTTCTAGCTAAAGCCTAAAGAAACTGAAAAATCAAAAGGCATTTTTAAGACGGTCAGCTTATCATGTGCAAGACAATGATGAATCTAAAAAATTATACTCTCTCGGTCCCATAATGTCTGTCCACCTTTTTGAAGATTTGTGAGGTATAAAATAATTAAAATGAACACACATAGGACGGAAGGAGTACCTAAGTATTTGCAAACTTGCATTGTGTCGAATGTGACCGATCAGTATCAATCATTGTCTTATTGCTAAGCAAGGCCTTTAACTTGCTTTCTGCTCAGGGTCCACTAACAGAACTTAGCAGCAGATGAAAAGATTAGCACATCAGAAAGCAAAAGATAATCCTTCATATTTATTGTTTAATTGATACTAATGATGAAAAAACTTTGCAAGCATGAACACCAATAAGTTGGTGGTCCCTCAGAAATACTTGCAAATCTAGAGCATTAATTCTCGCTTTGTCACAAAGACAATCTGAATCATTGATGCAATGCCAGCTCTCAAGACAGCCACATCCGAAATGGTTGACAGCATCAAATAACGTCCATGTGCATATAAATGAGTTGAGTGTGCATGGTTTATATGTGATGTCAAAAGCAGGGGTAGAACAAGGACATGATAAATTGATTGACCTTTATGTAGGGAGAAAGACCAAACTACCCTGTCTATAGAATCATAAGATATTTTTAGATTAGGGTTTTTTAGCGAAAACCACCCGTCCAATACCCATTTTTTAACAAAACCACCCTCCCAAATTTTTTTTGACTTAACCACCCACTAATTTAAAATCTTTAAACTTTGACACCCAAACACTGTTCCGACGACTTATTCCGGTAAAACTCTCATTGACTTTGTTGACTCACAATTTTTTTTTGCCGAAAACCACCCATTCAATACCTAATTTTTGACAAAACCACCCTCTCAAAAAAAATTTTAGTTAACCACCCACTAATTTGAAAACTATTAAATTTGACACCCAAATCAACATAATTAATCTTAACATAACCCTGTGAAGTTTTTGCAATTTTTACACAAATGAGTTTCTAGAGCAGCTGGGAAATGCATTGAGTGCCAAATTTGATAAGTATTGGCCGGACTACAATTTTAGTAATGATATTACAATAGTGAAGAACCCTCACTATAAGCTAAAGTTTGCACTTAGACACCAGAACTAATCAAGTTAGAAAATTTGCGGTTTGGATCGAGTGGGTTTTGGGTTAGTGATCCAACCCACAAGACCCACTGTTTATCCACAAGTTTGAACCAAATACTTGACCCACAGGTGCGATCCATGAGTTTCAATTTCAATTTTTTCAATTTTCCATATCTTCATCTCTTAATTCTTAACAACAATCATTTACTCTCTCTGACTTTCTCAACTTCTCAAGCTCTCGAAGTCCTCATGTTCTCTTAGTGTTCCCAATTTTTTTATTTGTCCATATTTCATATTATTGCATTAGATACTATGAAAAATGATTATGTGAGTATTTTTTATTATACTATGACCAAAGATGGGATTTAAGCCTGAAATAAAGAACGTGTGGACATTGTTACGGGAGAGGATAAAATTTCAAACTCATCATCACATACTCCGACCACCAAACCATCATTCGCATCAATCTCTAGGCAAAATACATACACATATAAGTCATCTATATAGATTCATTTATGAGATTTGTCTTACGAATAATGTATGCTATGCTAAATGTGAAAAATATGAGTACAAATATAAATTTAATATGAAGGGGTACGAATCCTTGTGAGACATGTTGATAAAAACATCTGGATTGGATGGTTTTTTTTATTGAAGGCCATAGGCCAATAGTACAACTCGAGGACTTTAAAGGCTAACAAAAGTTAGTCTGACTCAGTCTAGTCTAAATAAATTGAAAAGACAAACTAAGAACTAAACCGAGCACTTTGCCTCGGTACTAACAAGAATGTACTGAAAAAGAAAGTATGTCCGTGAAGAGTTGCTTCCGAGAATGGAGTAATAATAAAATATGACGACTGTGAATATCTAAAAGGATATTCCCGGAAAGAAACCAACAAGGGACTAATTTGAATTGATTCCAGCATAACCAACTGAGTCAATATGGATCGAAGGGCGACGTGGCAGAGTAACCAGATGAAATTACTAAGGCAGTATGGATCGAAGACCACGTGGCAGTGTAACCAGTTGAAGATGCTGAGTCAATTTGTATCAAAGGGACACGTGGCAGCAGCGTGAGAAGCCAGCCGAGATAGGAAAAAGAAACACGTGTCCGTTGCACCAGAAGCCAACCGACGAACCGACGAACGCTAGAAGCAGCTGAACAGCTGCACCAGACTCGCCGGACTAACACCAGCAGCCGGCAGTAGCAAGAACAGCACCACCGCAAAGAAGACAGCCAGCCGACCACAACGCAACTGGCGGACCGAAGGAAGAGCCGAGAAAGCCGAAGTGACACATCTCGCGCACCAGAGCAGCAAAATAAAAAAAAAGCAACAAAACAGCAAGCAACTAATCCGCTGGAGCACGATCGCAGAGACAGCAGCTACATCCGCGGCGACAAAAAACCACTTCCGCCACACCAACAACAATCAAAACCAGCAAAACAGAACCAAATCCTATGAACAGAGCCACCAGAACAAGAGAGCTACCAAAACGAGCTGGACAGCACAGCACAGAACCGACAACAGCACAACAAAAGTAACAGAAAAACCCAGCCGTATAAGACGGCGAAATGAAGGCGGTGAAAAATCCAAGGAGGGAACCAGCCAACCGGGCAAGCCGTGAGAAGACGGGATGAACCATCGCAGCCACTCACAGCAGCCCCAACAACCACCGTACCCTCGCATCAACAAGCCACCAAAACTTCACCAAACCTAGAACAGCGCGTCGGCACAAGGCAGAAGCGGAGTGGAGGCCGGTGGAGGCTGAGACAGACGAAGGAGGGTTGTAGAGAGAAGTCGGAGATTTGAAACTACTCTCTCATTTGATTCTACATCTGGATTGGATGGTTGATTTCAATCAAAGTGGTCTAGTGTATGATTTTACTGAAATCGGTAGTGCATAATATTGTGAACAACCGGAACCAACTTGGCATTCACATAAGTTAGAACTTGGTTTGACTTATCAAATTATATAATAGAAGTCGAGTTACTTTTTTCATTAGGATATATCTAAAATTCATTACATGTAATAAAAAATGCAACCATATTTTTAAAGGAGTTTCATGAAAAAATTCAAGAAGATGCTTTAGAAAAGAAGCACTTCTTAAAATGTTTACGGATGTTGAATGCATGATTTCTATAAAATCTAATATTTGGACTTCTCCTTTTAGTTATTGATATATTTGTTTAACAAGACACTGAATTGACAATGATTGGATGACACAAAAAATCTTATGTTCAAACATATAGAGTATCCACATACAAGATTACTTATAGCACACATGATAGAAGATACGCCATCAGGTAAAAATCAATATCATTTGAAAATGCTCAAACAATGCATTAAACAATAAAGTTGAGTCTTTATACCTAATATGTATAGACGAAGTATCACTACACCATTTTACCCCTTATGCAACGTTAGAAAATTTGTGGTTTATAGTCTAAAAACGTGGCTTAAAATGAAACGCAACGACCCGTCGTTGCATAAGTGAACGTTGCTTAACCCTCGTTGCATCGATTTATGCAACATGTACAATTTTGTGCATGTGGCATAAAGTATATCTTACGAGACAAACAAATCATGTTGTAAGGAAAACGTGGCATAAGCCCAATTTTATGCAACAACAATTTTTTAGTATATGCTACACCCAGTTCTAATTATTAAATGACACGAATTCACAAATTATATGAAACTAATACAACATTTTGAAATCGAGAATGGATCAAATGAAAAGTGGTAGTTTGGTTATAAAATGCAAACAAATCTAGACCGTCCATTAAATTACATCTAACGGTTACAATAAAATCAAATTAATTAATATATTTAATGACAAAAGGACAATAATGTAAATATACTTTATAATATATTTTAAAAATATACTAATTAGATTCAATCCCTTATTTTATGGTAACAAACATTCAAATCTATTAATTAATTAATTAGGAAAGTCAGATTATCAATGACTTCCCCTTCATCATATTATCAACGAATTTCACTTCATCAGAATTAATTAATTAATTAGACTAGTCTGATTAGAAAAGTCATTGCACTCGTCGTATGTTATGTAATCATAATATTTTAGTATATGTTCATTATTTGACTATATTTGATTCATGAATCATATTATAGCAAATCATTAATCATATTATAGCAAATCATGAATCATAGATGTCTTATAATTGAAAAGTTTAGTTTCTTATCTATTTTTGTTACCATTGATGTTCCAATAGATTTATTTCAGTTTTATGTATTTACACGGGTCTGTTTTCGTACTAATAATATATTTTTCGTATGATCCATACATTGTACACCTTTGATTCATGAATCATAACATAGCAAATAATGAATCATGAGTTTCATATTATAGGTAACATTATTTATAACAGTTAATGAATCATATAACAACAAATGATGAATCATATACACTTATAATTCACTATTTCATCAAAATATGTATCTCTTATATAATAAGTGATATTACAACGATGTCAACTCGTTTTTTCAATAAACGTTTGTCTCCCCCTTCTACTCTTGCTTCTACATTCTGTTGCAACACATAAAAACAATCAATAATCAACGAGTGATAATATTCATTCGCAAAATATTTATGTACAGAATCTGAAACATGATTCTACGCATGATTCATGATTTGCTGCAATATGATTCATGAATCATATGTGGTCAGATACTGAATCATGCGAAAAACGAGTGTTAATAAACTGAAATAGTAAGCGACTTGAGGTTTCCAAAAGCAATGTGGGGTTTCAAAATCGCCGACCGAGAGTGAGCTGATGATGGTTTGGGGCATTCACGCATTATCTCAGAGCTGAATTTTTGATTTCATCGATTTGCGAAATCAATGCTCAAATCGAATCAAAATTGAATCTAAAACCATGATTTTAGGGATCTCAAAACGATTTAAATTTTAGCAATTTCAAAATCGCCTGATTTTTGGTTTTTTTGGACTAATCTACCCTTCCTGAGTTTTTGAAATCAAAATCTCGTATTTAATGTTTCAATTAATTATATTTCGACCCCAAAATCACTAGCCATCCGATATGATTATTTAATGATCGAGATCTGTTTATATTTTATAACCAAAAGGTACTTTTTACCTGATCCTTACACTTTGAAATCATTTCTTTATATATCAAAATAGTTACATAAATCTTGTATACAAAAATTCCCTACATCCAAGGTTTGGCTTTGGCTTATACAACTTTAAAAATTCCCTACATCGAAGGTTTGGCATAGTGCAGTCCCAAAGGCAGCAGCTTCGTGCGTGAGAAGTACTGCGGTGATTACACACATCAGCCGGCTCTTCATCACCGAACTGGTTGCATGGAAATGCGAGTATCTGGAGACCTGCAGTTGTGTAATGGAAATATAGCAATAGTGAAAAACGTAAGCTAATTCCCAAAGAAAGAAGTGTACCATGATCTTTGTACTTTGAGTATAATTGATTAAGCTCAGTGTAGCTTGAATTGGTCATCCCACTGCAAAATAAAAATAAGTAGCTCAGGATGTCAAGGTCATATATAGCAAAATGTTGTAAAACTTTTTAAAGAAAATGCTGCCAAACAGAGATTTTCAAAAGATGATTTTGACAAGTAAATTCCATCATCTGCATTCAGTTTCATAAGACAGCAGTTAAAAGTTACAACAACAGAAGACCAACAACTACAACATCCACAAAATAAGCCTTCTGTTACTACTAAACCTGAGTTAACCTGATAAAATGCTAAGAAAAAAGAAGCTGCCCCTTTCGTCCAATTTGAATTCCAAAAGTCATTTCCTACAACCACAGAGTCATTGATCCCACCACAGCAAACTATCAGCATGTGTTGGCAACCTCCTGAAGAAACTGACTGCGCAGGACGGAAGCTTGCTTCGAAACCTTGGAGGCCTCAGGGAATACGCACCCCATACAGCAATCATTGCTCTAACAGGCACTGTGTAGAAACCAAATGAGATTTTTGTGTTGGGGATTTGTTATGGGTTGCAATTGATTGTGCAGAAGTTAGGAGGTTTGGTGACGGTTGGGGAGAAGCAGGAGTATGGGAGGATGGAGACTGAGGTTGAGAAAGCTGGAGGATTGTTCGGGTTGAAGAAGGTTGGGGATATTGAAAGACATGGAAAGAAGGAAACGGCGGTGAAGTAAGGAAGTGTGTTTCTTTAGGGTTTTGAGATTGAATGTATCGAAAATTTCATTTCCCTCTTTTTTATTTTCATTTCCCTCTTTCAATTTATCTACAAAATTTCATTTTTCCATTTAAAAATTTCTACTACAAAATTTTATTTTTCAAACAAACTTTATGTGAATCTATGAAAAATCACTGATATGGTAAAACATAAACTAATCTTCGTCATTAATATGTAATATTTAATAATTAATATTTATGTCAACTTAATAATGATTATACCATATTAATGTCTTTTCATTTGATTACCCTTTTAGTTCATTGTATTTATTATAATCAATGTTCCAATTAATTATTATATTATGATGAACATTTAATTACTTTATATTATGATTTATCTTTTATTCAAATAAGTCAAAATGATTGATATCTAATTAGACGAACTAAAATTGAATATCAAGTTGTTTTATCAAAATTTCAGCTACTAGATTTTAATATTTATCTAAAAGAAGAAATCTGAATTTTCAAATAAAATGATTAAATTTTAATATGGTCTCAAAATCCAAATGAACCAAATTTTATTTCTCCTAGTTATAATGCATATACCCTAAAATCATAATGTTCAAGGGTTTAGGGTATAGAGTATATGATCATGCATATACTACACAATCATGAATCCTCTACCACAAACCCTATACAACTCCAAACTCATTACCGTACAAATATTAACTTTCCAAAGAATGTAGGAGTGGATCATGGAATGAAATCGCGGCTAAGCAGTAGGGTTCAGGGTTTAGGGTTTAGGGTTCAGGGTTCAGGGTTCAGGGTTTAGGGTTCAGGGCTTAGGGTTCAGGGTTTAGGGTTCAGGAGGTTATGCAACGTGTTAATAGTCGTATCATAAGATATGTCGCATCGACCAGGTTTATGCAACAACAAATCATTGTGGCGTTTTAAAATGTGGCATAAGATGTTTTTTGCAATATTTCATTTTTTGTATGTATCCTGTCGTACGACTCAACTTTGACCTATCAACACATAATCCGACGTGACATTTTTTATGCCACATGACTTTGTTTGTGCCATTATTTATTTTGCTTCGATGAGGTTTACACGACAAATCACACTGTGGCATTTGCGAATGATACCATATGTATCGTCAAGTACAATTTGCGTTTGACTTTTTAAGGAAATCGTCAACGTGGTGTATTTTATACAACGTGACTTTTGTCGTGCCAAAAGATATGTCGCTTCGATAAACTTTATGCAACACATAATCATTGTGCCATTGTCGAATGTGGCTTAAGGCATTTTTATGAAAATTTCAATTTCTTTTAATTTAATATTTGTGGTTTTTTCTAACATATGCCACATAAAACAAATGGTTGTATTAATTTTTGTTGCAAAAGTGTTTTTATGCAACGACATTCTTATGCAACAATGTAGAATTGTCGCATATTCTTTGTGCAACAAAATATATATGCAACGAATTGTCATTTTCGTTGCATAATGGGTAAAATGGTGTAGTGTATGTGCTCATTAACAAGCTAATCCTAATGAGAGTCATGTATCTCAAGTCAAGAGAATTACAATATATGCTGCAGAAACTGTTGACCTTAGTCACATATACATAAACGACATAAAATCCATCATTGTAGGATATTGTGATATAGATTGGGCAGGCCGTGTAGATGGTAGAAAGAGTATTTCTAGAGAATGCCTCTTTGTTAGAAACAATTTTGTTTCATGGTCTAGCAAAAAGCTAGATAACATCTCCTTATCGACTGCGGAGGCAGAATAAATAGTATCTAGACATTGTGCGCAATAGATGATATGGATGGTGCATATGCCGAAGGAATTTGGTGTGAAAAGGGTGTTATAACACTTTAATACGACAATATGAGTATCATAAGCATTTCAAAAAATCCATTCCAACATAAAATAACACCCCACACATATAGATCAGACGTCATTTTATTCGTGAGCTTTTGGAAACAAGGATTTGATATTGACCCACGTCCACACAAATTGCTAGAAAACTGAAATCTTCATTTAAGGTAGTATAAGTTTCTTAAGTAGTAAGAGAATCCAGTCTAGCATACACGAACGAAAGCAAATAATGATCAAATATCATTTTATTTGTGTGCTTGTAGAAAAAGAGTTGATATTATCCATGTCCCCATATATCATCAGAAAGCTGCTATATATCTTCATTTGTGCGTTAAGTATACAATAATTCAAGACTTTGAGAATAAAATTAGGACTATAAGTAGTCGAAAACTAATCTGACATGATTTTGCTAGTCCTTTATTTAAAGAAGGGCTAAATTACGGACTGTTAGAAAATATGAAGAAAATGTAACGGTTAAATCAACTAATGTTGAAATATATTCTATGCTATTTCATATCAAGGGCAAATCGGCACGCATATTTAAAATAAGAAATAAGGGATTTAAAAGGAAAGATCGAAAACTTCATTCATTTTTGATATCTAGGCACATCTCTTAAATACCAGAATTTTGAAATTCAAGATTGTCATTCTTACCGAAATAACTCTAATGGAATTTTTCTCTAACAACAAAACCATAAATCAAAGATGGTGAACACTAGATTCGCCATCTAAGCCACTAATTCGATCACATCTCGACTAACCGCTGCGAGTTTGATCTGTTTGTACCTTTGTATACGGTACCACCATTAATAGAGCCTACACAATCAAAGGCTGCCATCAAAACTCCAACGATAAAGAAAATCGCTAAGAAAACATCCTCTAAGAAGGTCGTACTTGTAGAGAAGCTTGCAATTGTTGAGAGGGAGATGAATGTAGCCTAAAATCCGTTAAAAAGGATCTGATTCCTGAATCTAAGAAGGTAGCATCAAAGAATTAAGGGAAAAGAAAACTTTGATCGAAAAACGAAGGAGGTTGAACATAAAAGATTGACCGTGATAGACGCGGAGAGCAAAAAAAAAGGGAAACGAGACCAAGCTGAAGACTGAGGTGGCTAAGCTAGAAAGATTTGATAGACTAGCTAAGGAGATTGCTCATATAGAGTTAGAAGCTAAAGCTTTAGAAGAGAGAATTAGGGCAATCAGAGAAAGAGCTTATCGTCTAAGAAAAAGACAATTAAACTAGAATTGTTGGTAAAAGTTGCCCGATGAGAGGAACATGTCACATAACTTGCTGTTGAGGTAAGTCCAATACCAATCGTGAACTGTGAAGATAATATTAATGTTGATAATGAACCCGCTATATTTGAGACTGTTAAGAATGTGAATGTTGAGCCTATAATATTTGAGTTAGAAATTGTCGAATCCGTTATGCAACTAGTCACTACTGTTAATTCTGTGATAAAGTGAATGTGACCATTGAAGGATATGCTAAGAAAGCTGAAGAGACAGTTGCTACAGATTGTGAAGAGAATCCTGACAGAGAGACAATGAGAGTATAATCAAGAGGTCTTAGGGCCAGGAAACAGTTTAAATGAGTGATCAAAATTAGAAGAGAATGTCTGAACTCTAGTTGGTGAGATGTTTAGAGAGGTCATTGTGGAGGCTATGTGATATTGAGTACATACGATATGAATATTTATGTTTTGCCCTAAATAAAAATATTCATTATTTAAATCCTTGTTTGAGATTGATTTATAATTCATTCATAGTCAATTTTTATGCCTGATTTCTACCCTTAGAATTTTAAATTTGATTTTTTATTCTGATATCATGTGCACAATTTTTATCCTGATTTCTACTTATAGATACAATTTTTGAAATTTATTTATGAATCAATTTGAATAGAAGAGAAATAGTGCTAGATATATCACTCTTTGCTGATGAACGGTTAATACATGATGACCAAGACTACGACACTATTTTACAAACTTATTGAATAGGTTATAATACACGATTATTGTACTGATATACTAAATTTATATAAATGGGTAACAATGTTAGTTGTTCCGATATTTTGACATGATAGAGGAGCGATCAAGTACATTCCTAACTATAAATTACAAAAGGACACATCTCAACCATACATCTCAACCATACATCTCATTCACTAGTTCATCAATTGAGTGACACGTATCTACTTTAGATTAGTGGATAACACTAATTGCTAGTGAATAAAGTAGTTGGTGAGATGGTTGATTGAGATGTGATCTT
Organism: Sedum album; assembly: GCA_006409495.1. Classification (NCBI taxonomy): domain Eukaryota; kingdom Viridiplantae; phylum Streptophyta; class Magnoliopsida; order Saxifragales; family Crassulaceae; genus Sedum; species Sedum album. The sequence continues at coordinate 6,843 of QZGG01001347.1, read as the reverse complement.
ATGAATGTAAATTAAGATCGTGGATATACTTGAATGCTCATCACACATGACATCGTGCTATTCATAATGCTATTATTGTATTACTTAGAGCATCTTTAATGCTAGCCTCTAAAGTGGTTCAATATGTAAAATTGGTTTATGTGGCATTCAGTTTGAAGAACCAACTACATAATCTTCTCTCCAACGCAACTCTTCCATCATCCAAAATTGTGGCAGATTTAGATTGTCCTTCTCCTTATATGCTAGTCCATCTTCTCAATATGTATATTTTCCAACACATCCAATTCAATTCCTATCTTGTTTTGTCTCCAATTTATGTTGGAGTTCCACTCATATTGATCGAAAGTTATCAAATTGTGGATACTCCACCGTTCAAAGTTTAAACCTACAATCTCCACCTCCACTGCAACTTAGGTAGCTACTCCACGTGCGAGACCAAGCAACTTTAATGCTCCATTTGGTTGCATGGAAAAATGGGTGGAAAAGAAAATTTGATGGAAAATTTAGAGAAAAATATTTGGGTGTGTTTGGTTGAATTATGGAAAATGAAAAAAATTACAAAGAAAACAATATAACTTTTCCTCACAATTTTCCTATAGAAAATTACTTTCTTTTAAATTTTTCCTTAAATTTTTTTTCCTCTACTTTTTCCCGCATCCAAACGAAGGGTAAAAGCAGAGAAAACGAGTATCCGAAATCAGTGAAAATAATTAGTAGTTTTCAACCAGCTTGGTTAGCCGATTTGGATCACGGTTAGAGTATTGCAATTTTTATCACTCCTAATCTAAATTCATGAGAATGTGATTGACGGATGCATCGTGCGCACATGCGGATGGTGCGGAAATTGAGGATACAAGCTTATAATATAAGTTGTAAATTCCAATCAGAATTGAAAATATATATAGTTGTGAAAATAGATTTGGTATAATAGATGGATAGATAGACGTATCATATGTTTATCTGAAAGTCACTCGTTTATCCATTTAGGGTTAGATTTTTGGAAGCCATTTAATTTATGTGAGACAAAGAGAAAATATTTTAATCGTTATTTTCATTAAGGGTTAATTACGAAAAACCACCCTCATAATAGGGGGTTTTTCACGGCACCACCCTTATAATGTGATATTACAGTAAACCACCTCTTTCTCTACTCCGTTATCATTTAACCACCTCTCCGTTAACAGAGGTGGTGAAGTGATAATGAAAATGATTATAGAGGTGGTCAAGTGAAAATTTATTTATTATACGGGTGGTGTATTATAATAAAAATAATCCAATTAAATTCAAATTATAAAATACTTAACGGAATATTTGATGGAATAGTGTCGAGGTGGTTAAATGATAACGGAATGATAAAAAGAGGTGGTTTACTGTAATATCACATTATAAGGGTGGTTTCGTGAAAAACCCCTATTATAAGGGTGGTTTTTCGTAATTATCCCTTTCATTAATCTAACATTTGAATTCAGAGTAATTTTAGTTAATTTGATGATTAATTAGCAGAAAACACGTGATAGTTGAGAGCAACGGTTATCAATTTCAATCGCTTATTAATATAAATCAACGTTGAAAATGAGGTCCTACAATTTCACATACACAAACTTGTACTCCTACAACTTTATCCTATCCATTTATCCTTCATTTGTAAGTATATCATCAACAAATGATAAACCAGTGGTTAATGAATGGTTATTTGATAATGATTAAATTATTTATCGAATGGAATGACGAGCTGTTAAATATGATAAATAAATATGAATAATTTTATTGGGTAGAGTTCAATGGAAACAAATAAATAAGAACCGGCCCAATATATCAGTGTGGGCATCAAGCAAAATGCATGGACTAAGCTTTTGAATTAAAATATTAGGCCTTTACAATTTACATTGTTTTTTACATAATGGGAGACTATTTTTAGTTGGCTTTTTAATATATGAAACTCAGATAAATTTTGGGGGCCTGCTTTACTCGACTCAAGGTTGGGTCAGGCCTGCAAATAATTTTAGTGTGATGTAGGGCTTAATCTCAACCGTTGGATTAAATTAATCTAGTCGTTAACATTCAAATTGATTTTTAGTTAAAATTAAAATGAATTAACAAAAAATACGGGACGGTTGGAGATTGAAAGTTATCAATATTATCTGTTGGATTATGATTGAAGTCCACAGTTGAGATTATGTCATTCATTCTCACGTGAATATGTTTGTCGTTTTTGAAAATTTTCCTCATTTTATTTGTGTAACTAATTGGATGATAAATTAATTAATTCTAACGAATAATCATTAACAAATAATGGACTAAAAATGTCATATACTAATATCTAATGGGTTGGTGGTTGCCACATGACACTCAATTGAAGAGAGGAATGATTGAAATGTGTCTTTACAAATGTAAATTAAGGCTGTGTTCACTTCCCATGAATGGAATCAACTTTGAGAGAATGAGAATTAATCCGTTTGGTTGAACCAATGGAATGGAATGGCCCATTCCTAATCCATTCCTTTCTAAACACATTAATTAAATTTCATTCCATCCATTATACAAGGTATACTCTCATTCCTTCATCTCCTTCTCAATAAAACAAACTAGTAGGTGTGCACAGAAAACTCTGTGCATAATTTCATGCAAAAAGTGTAACTTGTAGCAACATTTTGAGCAAAAGATACCCACAAAACTGATGCAGTAAAACATCATATAGGATCATATAGTTTGAAAACAAACACAAATCTTGTAAATATTTATAATGTCAAAGACCAAAACCTACTCAATGGTGCCGAGATACCTTGTTCTTCATTAATGGGGGACGGAAGTTCCTAGAAAGGGAAGGAATGGATTTGAGTGGCTATTTAGTTTGTTTAATGAGTGTGAAGAAATGATTCGTGTGATATGGGGACGGTTGGTTGCGATTTTTCAGTGTTTATCTCCTATATTGTGGTTATCATATTTGAGATTTTAGGTAACCGTTGAGGGTAACTTTGGTAGAAATTTGTGGGGCTTCATTTTAGTAACCCGCAATAGGGGACTCCCCTATTATATATAGGATAGATAAAATCGGCCGCAGCATATTCAATCTCAATTCATGGCTTAATCAGCTGCTCTGCTTCTTCTCCTCTGCTCTTTATAATCTGCGTGTTCTCCGTCGCAAATCATTTTCTATCTCTTCCAGTCGTTAAACAATCCGTGACCGGACGATTTGATGCAAAGATCTTCCACGGAACGGAACCACATCAGCTTGAAGCAAATCTCGGACTCGACTTGGGCTGTCCTATTACGAAGTTGAACTGTCGCCGATCGTTGTCGTCATCAGATAGTGAAATCAAATCGGATTTAAGAGATCAGCTGGTTGAAGATTTAGTAGCTATTGGATCTGTTGACTCGGTCACTCAAGTGTTTGTTGGAAATATTACTAGAACATGCAAGTACTACAAGATGTATAATAATTCAGCAATAGCAGATCATACAAATGTAAACAAAAGTACTGAATTAAAATAAAAACAGGAAGAGATACAAAACTGAAAAATCAGATTGCTAAGGCTCGCTTTGCGATGTCCTTAAAGCTATATTGCCCCCGTACAGGTGCTGGGTTTGATCGACAATTAGCCTCCCAGGATACAACAGCAGGACCTTCTGATCAATGGAACCAGATTGAAGAAGTCGAAGGGATGGCTGTCTTTTACTATCACCGGAGTCAAGTGGAGAACTACTGGAATTGTTTGTGTTGTAGTTGATGATAGAAGGAGAAGAGTTGCCCTGTATTTATACTACTGCAGACCAGTTGGGTGGAGATTAATCCGCCCACACAAGTCTCCACCACCCCTCAACGTCTCCCAAAAACGTGGGAAGTGGACTGACTTAATCCTAACCATCCGGGCTCAAGAATTCCCCCCTGGGCGCGCGAGACATTTTCGTGTGGCTTTGTATAACAACTTATACATGGTCATTTGGGATCATATATGAACTTACATTTCTTCCCACCATTTTCCTATGTGGGATAACAACCAAAATGATCTAGGGATCCATTCCTCATGGACTCACTAGACTCATGTTTTGGTCCTTACTTTGTACAACATTATCTCCTTCATTTCGAATCCGTTTTTAAAGTTCGAATACTCAAACACATACTAGACCTTGCAAGGATTTTTTCTTATGTTTTAATTTTTTCGATTCTAGACTTGTAGCCCCTTCAAAAACCACTCACAAAATGGGGCGCACCCTCATTTTACTTCACTAAATTCCAACAATCCCCCACAAGAAGAAAATGAGGACAAATAAAACTCAACTTCACGTGGTGATAGCATCTACGGCCTATATCTGCATAGGATAGGTAGGAGACACCTTTGAACCTTCCCTCGAAAGATATTGTCTTTTTACTGACTATTTAGTAGACGTGTTGTCTTTTAACTATTTGTCATTTAATGTAAACAAAACATATATTTTCCACAGACATATTCCTAACAGCCTTCCGCTTCTCATGGTTGGGCTCAGTAAGGCCATGAGTCTCCTCTCTGGTTCTGCGAGAGTTGCTAAAGAACTAAGCCCTTGCAGTCCTCCGTTGAAGCGGCCACACTTCTCTCTCACATAGGTGATTCGTCTTTAAGGTAATCTCGAAATTACCCGCTCAGAACCTCTCTAATCTGAACTCCCTGAATCATTAAAAGCTTTAAGCTTATCCTCGTTCGGGTGTCACTGTATGCAGGGGTGTGAACCCCCCCACAGTGACGTGTCATTGGGGTGAAACTCCCCCACATTGACCTCACTCCGTCTTAGCAGTTAGGTTGTCCCATTGAACCAAGATCTTGGGATCTCCAGTCAGCATGGTTGGGTTTTCCTTTGCTTTAACTCCAGTTTGGAATATCCTCTACGAAGTTTCTCAACCACTCCGCTTCCAGCCTCCATCGTGGATCTGGTTATAAGAGTCTATTTAGAGGACTTCCAGGACACAGCAGCTCCGGCCAAGGTGAACACATAACCACTAGTGGCCTTTGATTCTTGTATATCAGAAATCCAGCTGGCGTCACTGAACCCCTCAATGACTGTTGGATCTCTTGTATAATTTAATCCAAATTCACGCGTGAATCGTAAGTATTTAAGCAATTTCACCATTGCCTTCCAGTGTTCTCGTCCTGGATTACTTGTGTACCTTGCCAGTTTGCTCACTGAATAGGCTATGTCTGGTCTTGTACAATTCATTAAGTACATCAGACTACCTATCAGTCTGGCGTAATCCTTTTGATTTACGCTCTCACCTTTATTCTTAGACAAAAATGATCCAAGCTCGATTGGAGTTGTGGATATACCAGAAGTATCTTTACCAAACTTGTCTAGAATTTTATCAACATAGTGCGATTGGGTTAGTTTTAACCCTTCTGCTGTACGTAATATTTTAATTCCTAAAATAACGTCAGCTTGTCCTAAGTCTTTCATATCAAACCTAGAGTTTAATATTGACTTTGTGGACTTGATCATGCTATCATTGCTTCCCACAATGAGCATATCATCAACGTATAAGCACAAGATCACATAACCCTTATCAGTGCTCTTAACGTATACACACTTATCGCATTCGTTGATTTTGAAACCATTTGACAACATTACGTTATCAAATTTTTCATGCCACTGTTTTGGCGCTTGTTTTAGTCCATATAGAGATTTGATAAGTTTACAAACTTTCTTCTCTTGACCTGGCACCACACAACCCTCAGGTTGTTCCATATAAATTTCTTCCTCCAGTTCTCCATTGAGAAATGCAGTTTTCACATCCATTTGATGAATTTCCAAATTGCGTAAAGCAGCAATGGCAATTATCATCCTAATAGACGTGATTCTTGTCACTGGGGAATAAGTGTCAAAATAGTCTAGACCTTCTTTTTGTCTATACCCTTTGACTACAAGTCTAGCCTTGTACTTGTCTATAGTGCCATCAACTTTCATTTTCCTGGTAAATACCCATCTTGAACTAAGAGGTTTATTTCCAGGAGGAAGGTCAGTCAACTCCCATGTATGATTATGCATAATGGAGTCGATTTCACTTCTTATAGCCTCCTTCCACATAGGGCTATCTTCTGAGCTCATAGCTTCTTTATAACTTTGAGGCTCAGCTTCAAGCATATAAGTCAGAAAATCAGGACCAAATGATTTTCAGTTCTTATTCGCTTGCTGCGTCTTATCTCTTCAGAATCAGACTCATCATCAGGTTCTTCTACCTGATTCTGAGGTACTTCCACAAACTCTGGAGCTGATTCTAGGTTAGTAGAATCCCTCTCTTTGTAAGGAAATACATGCTCAAAGAATGAAGCATTCTTAGATTCCATAATAGAACCTTTAGATATATCTGGATTCTTAGATTCATACACCAAGAACCGATACGCATTGCTATTGTGTGAATAGCCAATGAAAACGCAGTCAACTGTTTTCGGTCCTATTCTCATCCTTTTCGGAACAGGTGCTACAACCTTTGCTAGGCACCCCCACACTCTCAAGTGTTTATACGAGGGTCCTTTCCCTCTAAACAATTCATATGGAGACTTAGTCTCTTGCTTGCGAGGAATCCTGTTTAATAGATAATTAGCTGACAAGATGGCTTCCCCCCACATTGGCTGGGATAGCCCAGAGCTTAGCAGCATAGCATTCATCATTTCTTTTAATGTCCGATTCTTCCGTTCGGCAACACCATTTGATTGAGGAGAGTATGGAGGTGTGACTTCATGAATAATTCCATGTTGAGCACAGAATGCTCCAAATGGCTCCACATACTCACCACCTCGATCACTTCTCACTCTTTTAATTTTCTTGTTGAGCTGATTCTCAACTTCTAATTTAAAGATGGCAAATTTTTCAACTGCT